>VWYK01008882.1:0-11020 GCA_013399775.1 Semnornis frantzii | reverse complement strand
CAGCCAACATGGTGACACTGCACTCCCACTGCACTGCTGCAGCCCCGTGCCAGCCCAGGCCGAGGGGTGGCAGAGGCAGCGCCTGGGCACCCATCCCATAGCACACAGCCCCAGCGGGCAGCCCGGGAACGGCGCTCGGCCGGGCACAAGGCAACAGCGAGCTGGGCGCCGCTGCCCGCGGGGCTCGTAGCCGCTGCTGGGGGAGCAGGAGCCAGAGCTGCCCTGCTGGGCCCCTTCCAGCTGCCGGAGGAGCGAAGAGGAGAGCAGAGCCCAGCCGGCACTGCGGCGAGCGGGGGAATCTAGGTCAGGGCTTGCTTTAAAAGGGGGCACAGAGCCCAGATCGTGTCGGCTTCCGAGCGAAGCCACGGAGCAGCGGCGCCTGCCCCAGCCCAGCGCGGATGGAGGCCGGGAACCATCTGAGCTCAGCCTGAGCATCGCCGCCCTGCGAGGACACCCACGGGTGCCGCTTCCCAGCCGCCCGGCTGTGCAGGCAGTTCCTTGTTTTGCTGGGAAACAGGCAGGATTTTGGAAAGCAGGCTCCGGCAGGGCTGGAAAACATTGCGCTGCCTGGTGTGAGCTTCCCAGAGACACGGAGCGATGCCCGGGCACGGCGAGATGCCACTCGCCTCCCAAACGAGACCTGTCAAAGCCGGCCCCTGCCCTCCCCCTCTGCCTCCGCAGGGCTAGAAGGCGATCAGCCAAGGGAAGCAGCCCCGGGCTGACATTTCAGCATCCACCAGCAAATGGCTAAAAAAAAAAAAAAAAAAGCCCCAACCAAGCAAAAAGCCCAAGAGTGGTGAAAGGGGAACTCGGGGGACACACAGACACACATGGAGGGGGCAGAGCTGTGACTGCCAGGGCAAGCAAACACCCCTGCAGGCATTTTGCCCCCAAATTACTGCCCAGCCTTGGTGGACCCACAGCAGCTTTGAAGAAAAAGCAACAATCTCCACTTAGAGGATTCTTTATTTCTGCCCTCCCCAAACGCAGACTGGCTCTGCACTGCCCAACACCCTTCAAGGTTCTCGGGATGGGGAATAATTAAGTTGACAGCATGATGCATTTAATTAAAAGCCAGGGCTTGAAGGAAGAGCAGAATTAGCCGCTGGGGTAGTGCAGCTTTGGAGGAGCATCCTCTGCATCCCTACGAGGTGCAGATTGATCCCTGGCTGCGTGGCGAGGATGGACTTGGCAGTGGGGGTTTCACGCCTGGCAGAGCTGGCAGAGGCCACTGCAGCTCCCTCCCTGCAAGCCACAGCCCTTCTGAGCCGCAGCCCTCCAGGCTCCTCTTGCTGCAGCCACCTCTCAGGGCCAGGTTTTCAGGAATCCAGGCTGTGGTGAGCAGGGGAGGGGGAGGAAAAATCCTGATTCTTCACCTGGCCGCTCCCTGGCTTTGCAGTGAGCTCAGCTTCAAAAGGAGACCTGTGCTGAGGCTTCCGGCTTGAAAATAACCCCTCCAAAAAATCCCTAAATCAAGAACTGAGCTGTTGGAAGGCTCCTTGTCCTTTCAAGGACGGCAGTGATGGGCTGTGTCCCAGAAAGGGCATTTCCAGGAGCGCTGGCAGCACCAACTGCAAAGCCTTCTGCTCAGGCAGCCGAGGCGCCGCCGTTGGGAAGGGCTCTGAAATATTCATGCCCATTTCCCCATTTATTATTCGCTTCCCTTTTCACGCCTCGCCCTCAGCAACACCAAGAGACCGAGTGGGAAAAGGCTCTGAAAACGAAAGTGGCCGGAAAGAAGGCTCCGAGCGGGGTTTTCGAGGAGGTGGGTTGCAGATTCGATGCAAGTAGGGCAGCCCAGAGCTTCCTCACGCCCTGCCGTGCTTCTCGAAACGGAGCCAGCCGCGGTGGTGATACTGCTGGGGAGTTTTGGCTCCCGTCCTGCTTCCGGCCCCTCCAAAACGACTGGCGCCGGGGTCTCAGCTCTGCCTGCCAGCAGCAAGGGAGGGTGAAAGCCTATCTCCTGCTACTGCTTCCCCCTTATGGTGGCAGCTGCAGGTGGGCACTTGGTTAAAAACAGAGATTTGGAGGCACAGCTGGAAATAAGCAGCGGCACCCAGGAGTGGGCTGGGAGTGCTAGGGAAGGCACTGGGCACCATAGCCACCCCCGGATCTACTCGGGAGCCCCAAACCCTGCGGGGGCTGAGAGGTGGAAAGGGTAGACATGCAGCACGGTTCACTGCCATGGTGAATTAGCAGAGAATCCTAGACCAGTCTGGGTGGGAAGGGACCTTTAAATGTCATCTACTGCAAATCCCCCTGCGGTCAGCAGGGACATCTGCAACCAGAGCAGGTTGCTCACAGCCACAACCAACCTGAGCTGCAGCGGTGCCAGGGCTGGGGCAGCTCCCACCTCTCTGGGCAGCCTGAGCCAGGCTCTCCCCACCCTCAGTGTCAAACATTTCTCCCTTCTCTCCACTCTGAATCTCCCTCTTTGAGTTCAAACCATTATCCTGTCCCTCCAGGCCCTGCTCAGAAGTCTGTCCCCAGCTTTCTCACCAGCCCTCTCAGCACTGGAGGGCCACAAGGGCTCCCCGGAGCCTTCTCTCCTCCAGGACGAGCAACCCCAACTCTCTCGGCCAGCAGCTCGGTGGGAGGAAGCCGCCAGCCCAGGCCTGCAGCAGCCCCTCCGTGACAAGGGCCGGCCTCTGGGGGTTCGCTCGGGAGGCAGTTGCGGGACGGGGCCCCGCGGAGCCGGCGGGGCCCTGAGGGTCCGTTCGTGCCCGGTGACGGGGCCGGGAGCCCCGTGCAGGTGCTGCCCCCTTCCCTCCGCCAGGCCGAACGGCACTGACGGCCCCGCCCGGCCCCGCTGACCGCCGCCCCTTGACGTCACTCCCGCCCCATGACGTCATCCGCCGCCTGGTCGCCGTTTCCGGCGGCGGGGTTGGGAATGGGGAGCCTGGCGCCGTCGCCGGGGCGACGTGTCCGTGACGTCATCTCTTCGCGACCCGCCCCGGAAGTGGGCGGGCGGCGCGACACTGATTGCGTCACGGGGGGCGGTGGCGGCTCCTTCAGCAGCGGCGGCGGCAGCGGGACGGGCCTGAGGCTCTGCCATGGAGAGTGCGAGCCAGGGTAGGGGCTGCGGCGGCTGTGCTTTGGCTGTCGGGGACGAGCTTTCGCTTCCGGACGCTTTGTGGCAAGGGCTTCCCGGAGACGAGGCGGCCATGCAGGGCAGAGGCGGCCTGGGGGGACGAGAAGGCCCGAAGCGGCGGTAGGGGGAGGGGGTTATTGCCGTGCGGGGGTGATGGGTCCCGGGAGTGTGTGTGAAGAGATGGTCCTGGTGAGCAGAAGGCCTTAGGCGGGGCAGGGCTGCTGCCGTGAAGGGNCCGCCACGCTTCTCTGCTATTCCCCCGGGGCTTGTCGTCTTTGCCCCCCGAATTTCGTCGTGTCCCCATTGTCTCCTCCCAGGGCTCTTTCCCCTCGCCTCCCCCTAATACCTTCCCCCCACACTCCGAGCTCGTTCCCTCCAGGCTCACGTGGGCCCTGCGGGTATTTAGCAGCTGGTGCTGAGCAGAGAAGCTATTTTGGATGAGCAGTGCTCGGTGCTTGTGTCACTTCTGAGAGATGCTGATGGAGGAAACCCCGCTGGAGGTTTCTCTTCCCCTTTCTGCACAGCTCCTTTCCTCACCTTTCCCGTCAGAGCCCCCAGGTTTGCATAACGTGCTTGGCTCGCTGGCTGCTTATTCTGTCTGCACTCTGCTCCTTGTCTGTGACAGATATCAACCTTAACTCTCCCAACAAAGGTCTGCTGTCCGATACCATGACAGATGTGCCCGTGGATAATGCAGCCTCGGCCAGGACGTCCACACCCGAAGGGCTGACTCTAGCCGAAGAGGAAGAGTTGAGATCTGAGCTTGCCAAGGTAATGGGGGTGTTTGTCAGTGGGGGTTCTGTGTGGCTTCAGTTGTGCTGTGCTGGGAAAAGGAACAAACAGGAGCAGCACTTGGGGTGGTTGTTTTCCATTCCGCAGTGCTGTTACCTTTGGAGCTCTCAGCTGATTGTTGAAAGGCACAAAGCTGGCAGATACATCAAACACTGCAGCTCTTTCCCAGAGTGACTTCATTTAGAGCTCTGAGGAAATAAGTGGGTTGTGATGCTGTGAGCTTAATCTAGGCTTTTAGCTGCAGTTTGAAGCAAGAACACTTTAGGCAAGTGGCCTGCAAAAGAAACTCATTTTTCCTTAGGAAGCTGAAACAATGGAGCACTTAACATGATTTCTTTTTCAGCCTTTCTCTCTCAAATATTTATTATGCCTTATAGCAGCCTTCCAGTATCTGAAGGGGGCTACAGGAACACTGGGGAGGGACTATTTACAAGGTCTTGCAATGACAGGACAAGAAGCAGTGGGTTTAAACTGACAGAGGGGAGATTGAAAGTGGATATTAGGAGGAAGTTGTTTGCAGTGAGGGTGGTGAGACCCTGGAACAGGTTGCCCAGGGAGGTTGTGGCTGCTCCCTCCCTGGAGGTGTTCAAGGCCAGGTTGAGCCCTTGAGTGAGCTGTTCCAGTGGGAGTTGTCCTTGCCTGTGGCAGGGGGTTGGAACTGGCTGATCCTTGAGGTCCCTTCCAGCCTTACCATTCTATGATTTTTTTGGTGTCTGTGTGCTTTTGAAGAGGTGAGAGTTTAAAATACCCTAAATGTGGGGCACTCTTGGGGGGCTTTAAAGGTCTCTTTATAAATTCTGTCTTGAAATGCAGCTGAATGGAATTGCAGCTGTTCTCTTGTGATCCTTTCACTGAAGAATCTTGTGGTGCATTTTGCCTTCCAAGTGTTAGGGAGGATTTTGTGTGACCGCTCCTTGGATCAGCAGATCTTGGCGAGCTGCAGTTAAGGGAGAAACAAACCCTCCCTGCTTGAAAATGACCTCAGAGTACTTTGAAAGAAGATGTCAGAAAGGCCTCTGAGGAGCAATTCTTTGCTTTGATGACATCAGAGGCAAAGAATTGTAGATAAAACTTCAGTTAATGAAGTTTGGCAGCTGATTGTTATCTGGTGTTGAAACTACGGCGCTGGGAGTGAGTTCTGTTGATCTTGGTGCCATTCAGTCTCCAGTACAGAGACTTGTGTGGATGTTTTCCTCATTGAAGTCTGAGTTGTAGGCCTCCTGTTCTAGCACTGTTCCTCTTCAGTTGGATTCTTCTGTATGTATCTGATGTCCCTACCAGTTCTTTAAGTCTTGCTGCTTTTGAGGGTGGTAGAACCTTGACTCCATTTTCAGAGCTTTCCTGAACCGTCACTTAAGACAAACCTCTGCCTCTCCCTAAGGTTGAAGAAGAAATTGGCACTCTGAGACAAGTTCTGGCTGCTAAAGAGAGGCACTGTGGAGAGCTGAAGAGGAAGCTGGGCCTGACCCCTTTGGATGGGTTAAAGCAGAACCTGTCTAAAAGCTGGCATGATGTGCAAGTCTCCAACGCGTAAGTGTGATCCCTCTGCATTTAAACATCACTCTCTAGCAGTGCTTTCCCAGCAGCCTGTGCCAGGGCCCTTCCAGCAGGCTGGAAACTTTTGCTCTGGTGGATCTGGAGAGTAAAAGGCACTTGAGAGGCAAACATTTCATTGCTCTCATACGGCAGTGGTGTCGCCTCAGCATGAACAGCACCTTTCGTGTCTGTGGTGTGGGTGAATTGGTGCCAGATGCTCTTTGTCATGATGTCAGAGATGCAGATTGCTCCTCAGCTCCTCATTTTGCCCATTTCTGCCTGTTCTTTGAGGCAAAGACTCACTGCTGTCTTGTTCTGAACAATTCAGGGCCGTCCCATTTCAATTAGACCTAGCAAGGTTGGACCAGCCAATCCTTGGGGTCCCTTCCAAGCTGGCCTTCTGTTACAAAACAAGTTTCAAAGCTCTAATGCATAGTGCAAGCTCAGAAGCTGTTTCCTGGGTTGTGCAGCTGGAATCAAACAGCCTGCACTTCCCAGGGCAAAGCTCTACAATATTATAGAATCATAGAATGGGAAGGTTGGAAGGGACCTCAAAGCTCAGCCAGTTCCAACCTCCTGCCATAGGCAGGGACACCTCCCGCTAGCACAGGTCACTCAAGGCCTCCTCCAACCTGGCCTTGAACACCTCCAGGGAGGGAGCAGCCACAACCTCCCTGGGCAGCCTTTATTGTTCTGTATATTGGTGTGTGTGTCACTCGTGGTCATCTCTGCCTGAAGAAGGTCTGAAATGAAACTGACTGTTCCTCAGCAGCTGTTACAGGGATGGTCACTGCAGCACTTGGCAGTGCCAGAAGGAGTTGGAAGGAGGTAAGTTGGGCCCTGCAGTTGTGCTTGGCAGTAAAGGTGCCCACAGAGCTGCTGTTCAGTCTGAGGTAACTCGACTGGGATTTGGAGTTGCTGGCAGTGCTGCTGCAGAGGAGATCCTTGAGCTGTTCATCTTTTTATCCCTTCCTTTTTCCTCTCCTTCCCTCCTCCACCCCTGCCTGGTTTCTGTTACTGTCACTGAAATCTGTCATTGTCTTCTTGTCAGAAAAATGAATATTGAAGTTATATTCATTAACACTTTCTGTTTCTAGTTATGTGAAAACATCTGAGAAACTTGGAGAGTGGAATGACAGAGTGACACAGTCTGACTTGTGAGTGCCTTGGGCTCCTCAGCAACACCTCCTTGCTGCACTCCCCAGCTTGTGCTGCTGCTTGTCCTTGCAGGCCCCAGGGCTTGGTTGGGAGCTGGAAGCTTGGAGAAGTAGGACTGTCAGTAGCAGCATGTTGGCTTCTAGCTATGAGCATCCCTCAGTTGCAGAGGAAATGAGTGAATGTTACTGCTGTCATCTCATAGTCTTGCCATTGCAGAAGGAAAATTCCAATCAGTTACCAGACCACATTTGATTTAAATTACAAAAAAAAATAAATCCAGAATATATCAACCACTCTTTAGCTGCTCCTGGGTAGGTTAGCCTGGTGTGGTCAGCTGTCTTCTTAATGAACCTCTTACTTTTACTCTGAAGCTATTTCCCTTCTCATTGGATGTGGAACTGCTAGAGCAGGTCCAGAGGAGGCCATAAGGATGATCTGAGGGCTGGAGCACCTTGTAAGAAGACAGGCTGAGAGAGCTGGGGTTGTTCAGCCTGGAAAAGAGATGGTTCCAGGGAGGCATTAGAGCAGCCTGCCAGTAGCTGAGGAGGGCTACAGGAAGGCTGGAGGGGGACTTTGTACAAAGGCATGGAGTGACAGGGTGAGGGGAAATGGCTTCAAACTGGAAGAAGCTGGAGTTAGATTGGACATTAGGAAGAAGATTTTTTTTCCCTTGAGTGTGGTGAGACTTTGGAACAGATTGGCCAGAGGTGTTGTGAGGACTCCAAGCCAGGAACTGTTCAAATCCAGGTTGGATGGGACCTTGAGCAAACTGATCTAATGGGAAGTGTCCCTGCCCATGGCAGGGGGTTTGGATGATCTTTAAGGTCAGCCTGTGGTGTGAATCTCTGCCAGGGGAGGAAGTGCTGAAGGCATTCATCTGTAGGTGGAAACAGTGGTGGTGCAAACACAGAGACATCTATTACAGCTCCTCTGAGTTGATGTGTAGGAACCTTTCTGATGTCAGCATGGGCAAGCCATGAATTTTGGTATCCTGTATCCTTAAGCAGGTGGCAAATGCAGACAGGAGACATCTGCCTGCATTTTGTCTCTGGAATATATTCTTCAGACATGAGTCATTTTGATTCCTGCTGCATAGCTGAGCATAAAAGGGAGCCCTTGGTTGTTTTCTGCACTCAAGGTTCTCTTTATCTTGTGCTGAAGATGAGTATGTGGCTAAGAGGAAGACTTGGGAGCAATCCAGTCATTAGGGAGAATGCCACTGATCTAACTGGGTTTAGTTCCATGTCAGGGGGATGTTAACTGCCTGTAAAATGTCACCTCTGAGCCCCTTTGTGTGTCTGAATTACTGGCAGACACTTTCTGCAGTGCTTGGGTTTGTTGTGTACCTGCAGTGTGAATTCTCACAACCCCTGAGGTACTCTTTCTGTCTGTAGAGAGGCTTGATTTCTAAAGATCAAGAAGTTTGACAGCTTGTTCAGGTCAGCATATGGATAAAATGCAGCTTTAGGTGTGGCACTCTTATGGTTTTTTTTGGCCTTGAGCTAGTTAACTGCTCTGGGCTTTTTTAATCCTTACACAAAGTGTAGGGAGGCAGCAGGAGATGTGAAGCCTTCCAATTCCTGACACCTCTGAACTGCAGGCTGGGTTTCTTTGTGCTCAGTGTTTGAACAGGTTTAAATAAGAAAGCAACTGGGGCTGAGGTGTCTGCCTGCCTCTCAACACTTCATTTCCTTCTGGCTGTAACAGAGAAGGGGGGGGAAGCTATTGCCAGGGAACCAAAGCCTGTGATGCTCTTTAAGTGTAAAGAGAGGACTGATGATGTGGAAAGTGTCAAAAGCAGCATCTGTCAGGAGCCTGGGCTCAGTCTCTAACCTCCATTGTGTTTGTTAGATATCTTTCAGCCAGCAGCACACTGGAGGACTGGAATGAGAAATTAACTCAATCAGAAGCGTGAGTGTCTTAACCTTCAGCTTTGATGACAGCCTGCCACTAATGCCCTCTGCCTCTGCTCACAGTCTCCTGCTTTGATTAGCTCTATTTAAAGCTCTCTCTTTTCTACCTTTCACTACTTTTTAACCCCATAAATGCCTTTTCTGGGTGAGGGAGCTTTTCCTCAGGTCACTGTTTGAGTGATTTCATTGTGGTCCAAGTGATGGCTCTCAGATGCCTGCCTGCTCTCAGAGGAGACCTGGCTGAAGCTAGTGAAGAGCTGAGACCCAGGTGCCACACGTTGTGTCTTCAGCTGACAGGCTGTGGCATAGCCACACTGACCTCTTCTTGTTGCCCTCCCTCTGTGGGGAGCAGGAGCTTTTCTTTCTGCTGTGCTGCCTGATGAGAACAAATGGAGCTGTGCTGCACAAGGCAAATGTTTGGTCCTCTTGGGATCCCAGATGGGTTTGAACAGCTTAAACCTCAGAGCTGTTACACTCCAGTTGTTAGCTGTGAAGGTCTTGGAGATGTGACCTCCTTGGAGATGTGCAGAGGTGATTCTCTCACTTTGCTCTCCTGAGACCTCACCTGGAGCACTGTGTCCAGCTCTGGAGAGGGTCCAGAGGAGCCTCTGGTGGAGAGGGTCCAGAGGAGGCCATGGAAATGCTCAGGGCCTTGGAGAACCTCTGTTGTGAGGACAGGGAGCTGGAGGTGTGCAGCCTGCAGAAGGCTGCAGGCAGAGCTGAGAGCAGCCTGCCAGGACCTGAAGGAGCTCCAAGCAGGCTGCAGAGGGACTGCTCCCAAAGGCCTGCAGGGACAGGCTGAGGGCAATGGTTTGAAATGAGAGCAGAGCAGCCTGAGAGTGGAGGTGAGGAAGAAGTTGTGCAGCAGGAGGCTGCTGCAGCACTGCAAGAGGTTGGCCAGGGAGGGAGCTGAGGCCTCCTGGCTGGAGCTGTTGCAGGTGAGGCTGGAGAAGGCTGTGAGCAAGCTGCTGGAGGGGAGGATGTCCCTGCTGGCTGCAGGGGGGTGGCACTGGGTGACCTTTGGAGGTCCCTTACAAACCATTCTAAAATTCTACTTTGTTAAATACCTGAAATCCAGTTCTCATCTGGACTAAATTATGGAAGAGCAGCAGGGAATTTGGTCTTTGTCCTTCTCCCTGCATTTTTCCCACAGTACCCAGGAGACTCCTCCACAGCAGGCAGTGGGAGCAGGCAGCTCATGGCATTGTAACCACGGTAAGGTTGGTTTTAGGGAAGGTAGCTTTCCTCTGGAGTGGGCATGGAATTCAGTCCTTGGAGCTGGACTGTCAGCAGTGTGTGTGAGCAGGAGGCTTTCTTAAGACAGGTGAAAGAGCAGAGATAAGAAGTGGGAGTATCCCAGCAGACTCCCAGCTATGCAGGCCTGCTCTTGGCCTTCGCTGCCTGTTTCCAGATGGAGATGTAAATGGTCACTGTTTCATTTGCTCAGCAGAATGGCCTTGGTGTTCATCCTTGCTGACAGCTGTGGCTGGGACTCCAGGGCTATTTAATCAGAGTTCCTCCCTGGGTGTGCCTGCTGGAGCTGGAAACTTCTCCTCCTATCTGTTTCCTTGTTGGGGCTAAGCAGCAGGAAGGTGGCGGAAACCTGCTTCTGTAGAGCTCTTCTGGCCTCAATGGCTGTGGCATGTTTGTTTTCCTGCTTGGTTTGGCACCAGGCAGTGGCAGCTCATGCTAGAGGTTAAAATGGAGAGGTGATGGGGATTGAGGGCTAACTGGTCAGGCAACATCTGGAGTACTGCATCCAGTTGTGGTTCAAGACGGGCAGGGATTCGCTGGAGAGGTTACAGCAAAGGGCTCCAGAGATGCTGAGGGGACTGGAACCTCCTTGTGATGAGGAAAGGTTGAGAAAGTTGGGGCTGTGTAGTCTGAAAAGAGCAGCCTGAGGAGGCATCTCATCAATGCTGATCAACACTTCAAGGGTGGGTGGCAGGAGGATGGGACCAGGCTTTATTCAGTGGTGCCCAGTGACAGGACAAGAGACACTCAGCACCAACTTGAATATGAGGAGGAACTGCTGCAGTGGTGGAAGACAGGAGCAGGCTGCCCAGAGGTGTGGTGGAATCTCCATCTGTGGAGACATTCAAAAGCCACCTGGGTGTGTTCTGACCTTCTCTAAGTGACCCTGCCTTGGCAGGGGGGTTGGGCTCTATCTCCAGAGATCCTTTCCAATCCCTACCCTTCTGTGAGATGCCAGCAACAGTGCAGAAAAGAAGCAGGATTTCCACTTCCTTTGTCTAAAGTTCAGCAATTGCAAACAGTCCAGTCCAAGAAATGCAAGGAGGAGATTTTTATTCATAGGTTTTGAGGGTTTTATGCACTGCCTCCTCTTCTCTGTTCCAGAGCTCTGCATTATAGTTAACCAACATCCTGACTGGACTGGGAATGGGCCTAACTGGGGACCTTATGATGCTCTGGTGCACTGCTGAATTTCCTGCCAGTGGCCATTCCTGGTCTCAGGCTTAGCCTCTGTGAGCAGTACACAGGCAAGAGAGAAGTCATAGGATCATAGAAT
>VWYK01008875.1:0-16050 GCA_013399775.1 Semnornis frantzii | reverse complement strand
GGGAACTCCCAAACGATCACAGCCAATCTGTGCGAAGGGGTTTTAGAAAATGTAGCAAATTAAATATACAAGGTTGCATGGTATCAGATGGAAGCCACCTGTGCATCTCCAAGATCATGCTGTGATACAGGGTAGCAGTGATGTTGAAGTTTCCTTGACTACATCAAGCCTGCTCAGGAAAGACACTGTGGTGAGAACGTGAATGACAGATCTAATGGTTAGCTAAGATGTCTGAAAATCTTTTTCAAATACCAAATTTCTTTGAAGCCTGTCCAGAGTTACTCAGAAAATGCTTCTGTTTTATATGCTAGACAGTGTGCAGCCACGTCAAGTTTCTCTGTAAATGTCAAAGAAATTAAGATGGCTTTGGAAGAATTTGAATATGAAAGGGCAGGATATTTAACTGCAAATAGAAGGCTTCGGGAAATGTCTTCACAGGCACCAAAATGAATCCATATTTGTGTTGCAGCTTCATGTCAAATTCAGACGTTTAGTAGTAATATTTGGACCAGTCTTTTAGTGGCATTCAGTGCTTGCTCAATTATAAACAGAAAAGGTGTATGGCAATGAATTGTCTTGAAGAAACTGAAGAAGTCTAAGTAAATTTGCTTTAATCTTTGTTACCTTCCTTTAACAGGCTTTGACATTTTAAAACCTCTAAATTTTTAACATCCCTTAACACTGACAATGTTGTTCTCTTCTGTGCTTCTTCAGGATTTTCCTCTAATTGTATATTTATATATGTATATACTATATACTATATACTATGTATATAAGTTTTATGGGATACAGCATATTAATTTTCTTGTAGTACAAGCGATACAAACACCTGAGCTGGGCAAAAATTTTGGTTTCAGTATTAGTAAATTACTCATTCCTGCTGCTGCTTCAGAGGAAGTCTGAGCTGAAGGCATGTGAGAATTTCAGTCTATGTGTGCAGGAGAGAGGACTGCTGATTTTTTTTAATTTTTTTTTTCGCTTCCATTTTGTGTCAGCATTGCTGGCTTTGCTAAAGCCTTTGGCATTGCAGGCAGCAGTGACCTTTTTGTTCACTCCAGGAGGTGGGCAAGATTTACAGAAGGTTCTCAGGCTGTGATCTGCCATGTGGGCAGGTTGCATTAGTTGACTGAAATGTCACAGTTACTGAGCTGACACATAAGAAGATTACAGTGCAGCTCCTTTTTTATCTGTATTAGCTGTTCCAGCTTAATAGGGATAGGAAAAGCATACTGTATTTTTGACTCAGCAAAATCTTCAGACTGATACACACAGGATAGATCTACTTATGTACAAGAGCCAGCTTCTTAATAGTAACCTTTCCTGACTAAAAGATGCAAAGCGTGAGACTTTCAGTATCATCAGAATGGCCTTGTGATTGTTCCTCCTGGTTTCACTTGCAGCTGGATAGGCTCACAGACAACATTTTCTCCAGCTGTCTCATTTTAGAGCTGTTCTAACAAGTATAATATGATTGCATATTTGTATTTGGTGCTTTTTGAGGTTTCCACACTACCTACATTTTTTTCCCCAAATATATTTAATTCAGTTTGTGTTAATCACTTTCCACAACAGCAGTGCAAAGTGTGTACAGTTTACAAGATTGCATTAGGAACCTGACTAAAGGAAATACTTTTCAAACATCTATAATTGGCAAAGACGACAGACATACAATTGTATCATTTTTTTAAGTTGTTTGGAGCTTTCATCCCAAGTGTTGGAACAGTTTATAGCTTTCAGAAAAGTCTGCATTCTTATTTCTTTCTGCTTAAATAGGAATACACATGATATCTAGGAGAGCTAGTTTATAGTTTAGNAAAGCAGCTTCTGTCTGACACAAGGCTGGAGGGGGAGGAAAGGAGAATGAGCTGGCCTCAACATGAGTTTATGAAGAGGTAGCAGAATTATGGGATTGAATAACAATCTTCTAGTCCCTAGAGGATTTTTTTTTTTTTAACCTTATAGTTCCCAACCTGGGACAATCAGTTTGACAAGAAGGAAGAACTATGTCTGCATTTCACCCCTGAATTTACTTTGTGATAATTTCTGCATAACTGATGTTTTTCAACTTCAGAATCACTTCATGGTCTTCATCAATTTGTCCTTACTTTTATTCTCGTTTCAGGAATGCAGTTGTTTGGATTTTGGGAGGAGATGAACAGAATTATTTCAGATTCTGAACTGGTGTCTGGTATTCGCTATTCATCTGCAGTTCCAGGACTGATACAGTATCTTCAGAGCCTCACCAAACTTGCAGTGTCAGTGCTGTCAGTGACTGCAGGTCCGGACACACAGAGCACACGTTCTGCCAAGCAAATGAGCAAACCACCATTGTCAATAGAGCAGCTGCTTCACTCTGAGTTTCATGAGGTACGGCTGCTTGCACTGGAAGCAGTACTGCTCTGGCTGAAGCAAGTGAATTCCAAGCAGGCTGCGGAAGGAGGAGGTGTATTGTGTCTACTGGCTGGTTTGGAAGGCACTCTTCTCACAATGACTGTGAAGGAAAACAATCTCCAGTGTTTTTGCAAGGTAGAAGGCTGCTGTTTTGTTGACATGGGTTCTGTTTTCACTGTTGAAGTAATGTGCTTTGTTTGTAAAAGCTGTATTTCAAATGTGCATGTAAGGGAGTGTGGGTTTGGTTTGGGTTTGGTTTGCACTGAACAGAAGCTGTGTGCATTCTGTAACTTCCTTTAGTTCTTTTTTAGAGTGGGATTTATGTCAGTTTTTTATTGTTCTCAAATATATAACTTCATTTTGACTGTATGTGCAGGTGCTGGAAGTTCTTTATAACATGGATCTCAGCAATGTCCTTTCAAAGACTGAGTGCTCTACAAAAATTAATCCAAATGAGCTCTTAAACTGGAGTTTAAACGTTGTAGATATCTCCAACAGGTATGGCCTATCATGCTCATTTAAAGTTTGTAAATACAAGCATTCTAACATTGAGGCTTTAAATTATTGGTTTGGGGCTATCTGTAGGTTTGAAAATGTTTCAGGGAAGTGAGTGTAGCTTATTTGAATAAAGAGAGCATTTGATGAGAATTTTTCAGGGAAGTTAGACATAAATATCTTTATTGATGATCTGGACCAGGGGAGATTGAGTCCATCATCAGTAGGTTTGCAGATGACACCAAGTTAGGAGCAGGTGTGGATCTGTTGGAGGGCAGGAGGGCTCTGCAGAGGGACCTGGACAAGTTGGATGGGTGGGCAGAAACCAATGGGATGAGATTGAACAAGACTAAGTGCAGGGTTCTACACTTCGGCCACAGCAACCCCAAGCAGTGCTGCAGGCTGGGGACAGAGTGGCTGAGAGCAGCCAGGCAGAGAGGGACCTGGGGGTGCTGGGAGAGAGTAGCCGATGAGGCAGCAGAGTGCCCAGGTGGACAGTAGAGCCAATGGCATCCTGGCCTGGATCAGGAGCAGTGTGGCCAGCAGGAGCAGGGAGGTTCTTCTGCCCCTGTGCTCAGCAGTGCTCAGGCCACACCTTGAGTGCTGTGTCCAGTTCTGGGCCACTCAATTCAAGAGAGATGTTGAGGTGCTGGAAGGTGCCCAGAGAAGGGCAGCAAGGCTGGGGAGGGGCCTGGAGCACAGCCCTGTGAGGAGAGGCTGAGGGAGCTGGGGGTGTGCAGCCTGCAAGAGAGGAGGCTCAGGGCAGACCACATTGCTGTCTACAACTACCTGAAGGGAGGTTGTAGCCAGCTGAGGTTGGGCTCTTCTCCCAGGCAACTAGCAACAGAAGAGGACACAGCCTCAAGTTGTGCCAGGGGAGGTCTAGGCTGGATGTTAGGAGGAAGTTCTTGACAGAGAGAGTGATTGGCATTGGAATGGGCTGCCCAGGGAGGTGGTGGAGTCCCCATCCCTGGAGGTGCTGAAGAAAAGCCTGGATGGGACACTTAGTGCCATGGTCTGGTTGATTGGATAGCACTGGGTGATAGGTTGGGCTGGATGAGCTTGGAGGTCTCTTCCATCCAGATCGATTCTATGATTCTATGAATGTGAGTTACTAAAAAGGCTCACAAAGCATACTGGCAAGCACCCTGTAAATGTCCACTAATACAGTTCCTGAAGCACAGTTACTCTGGCTGCCAGATGATAGCCAGTGAGCATAGCTCTTCCTGAATGCTCACTGGGAAACACCTTAACACGTAGAGCTGGTGATCCAAACATACACTCACTCACTGTGAATCTGCCACCCACCCTATCCTGGTTTATCTGCAGAATGAATGACATATCTGATTTAACTTGTTGGATTGGCAGAAATAATTAACCTTATTCTTAGGGTTTGCACTCCTTGGCTGAACTGTAAAGATAACCAGAAGGCACTGAAAATTTAGATCCAGTTTGTGGTTTGCATTGAATTAGAAGCTGTATCCCTCCATTCATAATGGAATGGAGAGTTAAAGTGTCCAGGCTCTAAGGGCTCTAAGGACATGACCATCCTGATTTTTGTGCCATGTATTGCGCTGCAGTGTTACCAGCAGAATAGTTAGGACAGAAGTGTAGGACAGAAGTTTATAGCTGTGCACATTTGTTGCTTATTTACACTATTTTTTTCTAGTTTAAATCATAGAATCATAGAATCAGTCCAGGTTGGAAGGGACCACAAGGATCATCCAGTTTCAACCTCCCTACCATGGGCAGAGACTCCTCACACTAGATCAGGCTGTCCAGAGCCTCATCCAGCCTGGCCTTAGACACCTCAAGGGATGAGGCTTCCACCACCTCCCTGGGCAACCCATTCCAGGCTGTCACCACCCTCATGCTGAAGAACTTCTTCCTAACATCCACTCCTAATCTACCCATTTCCAGCTTTGTTCCGTTCCACCCAGTCCTATCACTACCTGACAGCCTAAAAAGTCCCTCCCCAGCGTTCTTGTAGCCCCCTTCAGACACTGAAAGGCCACAATAAGGTCACCTCAGAGTCTTCTTCTTTCCAGACTGAACAGCCCCAACTGCCTCAGTCTCTCCTCACAGCAGAGCAGCTCCAGCCCTCTGATCATCCTCGTGGCCCTTCTCTGGACACCTTCCAGCACATCCATATCCTTCTTGTCCCAGGGGCTCCAGAACTGGATGCAGTACTCCAGGTGGGGTCTCACCAGTGCAGAGTAGAGGGGGAGAATCACCTCCCTCACCCTGCTGCCCACACTGCTCCTGCTGCAGCCCAGGCTCTGGTTGGCTCTCTGGGCTGTGAATGCACACTGCTGGCTTATGTTGAGCTTCTCATCCACCAGGACCCCCAGGTCCCTCTCCTCAGGGCTACTCTCCAGCCAGTCTTTATCAGTGCTTGGGATTGCCTTGACCCAGTTGCAGGACCTTGCACTTGGTGATGTGAAATGTTTATTTCTGGAATGAAGTAAGATACTTGTGTTAAAATAACACTGGCTGGTGCTGTTAGAAGTAAATAGATGAGCAGTAGACTCAGGCATTGCCATTTGCCACAGTGACAGCAGCTTCTCAGGAGCCATGGTGCCAGTCACCATGTCGTTAGATGCCACTAGGCAGCATGGAGGCTCAGGAGCCAACAGTTGCTGTATTCTGCATAAGTAACATTTCTAGCAGCTGTTGGAGAGATTTCCTAGAGCTTAACACCACCTGGAAGAAATGGTTTTATTTATGAATTAAAATAATGTCTGATTCATTTGTCTTGGCTTCAGTTTTCAAATGTGTTTTTCTATGAGATATGTGCAGGTAGAAAACAAGTTATAAGAGAGTCAAAAGAAGAGCACATTTTGCTTGCAGATTGACTGAAAACCTGACTAGTACCAAGACCTGTAACGTGAAAATTCTGATTGCTAAGCTTGCAAGACAGCCATTGGCCATAGTCAGGAATGGTTAAGAACTGACAGGAATGGTTAAGAACTGACCTGTTTGAGTTTTTTCTGTAATGGCAGCTTTTTAACAATTGCAGAAATAGCTGCTTTTTACATGGCCTTTGCTTTGTTTTCTCAGAGCTGAAGTTCAAAGCATAGCTCTCAAATTTGCCTCCAAGTTGGTGATCCATCTTTTGCAGAGCCATCATCAGGTAAGGGAGAATGGAACTGCTTTACAGTGTTCTCATTCTGGAGGTGGTGTCTGGGGTAATGTGAATTCAGTTAGAAGCTTCAACTTGTGTTTCTTGTGTCACTGCATCTTCTCTGGTGATGTGTCTTCCTCTCTGAATACTGCCACATTCTGAAATGAAACACCCATGAGTATCACCTCAGTATATGCCTCTCAAGGTTGCTTCAAGCTAAATACCTAAGTAAAAATTTCCCATGCATTTCAACTTCTGAGAGCATCCAAAATAGTTGCTATAATGTGGAAAGAAAAATGCCCATGGCAATTAGCATGTACTGAATCCAGTCCAGTTACTAAGGTGCAGCTTTGTTGTGTTGCAGTCACCTTCCTCACAGTGAGCAGGATGAACTTGCCAAGTCTTAGCCTGAAATCACTGTCTGAGCACAGCAGCCTGTACCTGTTGTCTCTGGGGAGTTTATCATTGAATTTGCTCTTAAATTCATTTTGAAAACATTAGAGTAAACCTAAATTGTGAAATTCACATCTCTGCTCCCCATTCCTGTTTATAGTTAATTTAATTTAGAGTTATACCAGCACGAATTACTGGCTCAGCTTTATTCTCATTTTAAATTGGCAGTCAGTGATGTCACATCTGTGTGCATAGAGGAGTGCTAAGGCAGCTTTTAGTGCTAAGACCATTCAAAGACACAAAAGTCTCTTAGTGGATATCCAGTGTCTGAAGGAGGCCTATGGGAAGGACGGAGAAAGACTGTTTACAAAGGCCTGTAGTGATAGAACAAGGAGCAATGACTTCAGAGCAGAGAAGAGCAAATTTAGACTGGATGTTAGGAACAGGTTCTTTGCCATGAGGGTAGTGGAACACTGGAACACCTTGCCTGGGGAGATGCCTGAGTCCCATCCCTGGAGGTACTCAAAGTGAGGCTTAGCAGGGCTGTGGGCAGCCTGGTCTAGTTGAGGATGAACCTGCTTACTGCAAAGGGGGTTGGGCTAGGTGACCTTTGGAGATCCCTTCCAACTCAGACTGTTCTATGAGTCTGTGATTTAAAAATAGACAAAATTATCATGACCTGTTTTACAATGAAGATGTTTTTCTCTTACATAGCTGTTAGTTGTGATTGATTGTGTTTGATTGTGATTGATTGTGTTTTATTGATTCATTGATTCATGTTCTATGCTAATAACCTTGTCTTATTAAAAAAAAAAAAGGAAACCAGATCTGCACACAAGAATTTAGAACATTAGTTTTGTTGTTAAATCTTTTTGATTAAGAAAGGCAAAATACAAGGACCACAAGCTGTAAACAGAGTGTCTTCTGCTCTGTGAAAGACCAAGTGTATCAGTTTTCCATCTGACTTCTTTCTTTGGGCTTGCAGTCAGTATTTGCATCTGTAGAAGGAATTGTTCCTCTTCTATAAGGTGAAAGGCTTCCTAGATACCCCACGTGTCTGTTCAAAATCTGAGTAATTTGAACATCTTGGGAGATTTTTTTAACTATTTTTTATTTTTAAACTTGTTACAGAATCTGTAGGACATGCCCTGGCTCTGTCCTTTTGCTCAGTGTAGGTGCATAACCATGCACCATTGCATAATGAGACAGAGGAGAACTGAGATTTCATTTATCCCTCAGTCCTTCTGTGCATCTCTGTCCTTTATCTAAACTCACCCTTTATTGCTTTTTTTGTTTTAACGTTCTTGTTCTGTTTTGCACTTCCTTTAATTAAAAATAAGTAAAAAAATTAAATAAAAGGGGAGATAGAAATTAGTTGCATATGCCTCAAGTGTCTCCAGGTTGAGTTGGTACTTATTTTTCTGTTCTCCTGCACACTAGGTCCCAATTTGCTTTGGTGTTTTCTTGTGTTTGAGGCTGAGGTGTTTTTTTTTCTCCATCTGGATCTTCCTCCTGGTTGCTTTGGCACACAACTGCATGTGGTGACACTTGAGGTCCCTGCACTTGCCTGGCTCGCTGCCCTCCTGATTGTGACGTTTGCAAGGGATCCTAGGACTGCCTTGGTCAGTAATGGAAGTTAGGACTTTCTTTTCCCAGTTATGGCCCAGCTGTCTCAATGGAGATCAGGGTGTACAAGACCTCAAAACACTATTTGAGTTCTGGGTAAAATGCACATCATTTCTTTCCACAAAAAAAAATCTAGCTCCCATTGCTACACATTGAAAACAGTCGAAGGCTTGTCCCATTATTACTAAATAGAGGTTTTTGTAGCATATGACTGAGGACTAAATGTTTTCCAGAAGATGGTAACTGGGTTTTATTTGAACCAGGAAATTTTTGTTTCCTGGTTGTTGTGGGGTTTTGGGCAATTTTTCATGTTTTAGGACAGCAAGCTTTGCTGTGTATCAGACAACACAGAGAGTCTTTCAGTGTTTTGAATTCACATGCTATGAGAACCCAAGGTGCCTCACCAATGTTGTTGTCATAAATATCCATCCCAAATATCTGTAGAGGAGACAAATGGAGCTGCATTCCCCCCGCCCTTTACCAAGCATTGTATCATTACCAAAGCCTAAGTCCGATGCTATGGTGTGATGGTTTGGGAGTTACCCACCCCCCCTCGCTATGAAAATCCCCCAGACTAGACTCAGCCAGCTGGAAGTTAAAGAATGAAGCTCTATTTACAGCTTAGCACAATGTACAAGCAGAGATATACACTATATAGAGGAATAGTTACAGAAATATACAAGGTAAAGGTAATACAGACACACAACTCCCCTCCCAGAAATCAGAGTGCCCAGGAGGGGCTCCCAACCACCCTACCACCTTCTTTCCACCCTCCTACCTTATCCCAGGGTCTGCTTACGTGCAAGGTGAGTTTGGAGGATCAGCAAAGTGGGTTAGAAGCAGAGTGATTAGTTGGGTTACACAGCAGAAGCCCAGGGAGAAGACACACTGACCCTGACAGAGAGACTCTGTCTTACCTATGTTTGTGTCCTTGTTCTCATCCATCTCAGCAAGCCTATGAGTGAAGCAGACATCACCATTGTTTTCTATTCACAACCTATAATCTACTTTTTTTTCATTAAAGTATTCCAATTAGCCCCAAGCCAGCACATACAGCTCATACCATCTTAGTTGTTTTTCCAAACAGGTGTATGTGTCTGTGTGCAGGATACTTCTGACAACTACTTCTCTTTATTATAGTCCTGTATATTTGTCTTCAGCTTCCACGTTTGGAAGCAGCAGGGTTGCAGAGACAGCCTTTGACTCGTGTGGTCAGTGATGAGTCTAGAGAGAAGGGACAGAGCAGCAAGAGAATTGGGTACTGCTGCTGCTCTGCCTAAAAGAAAATCTGTCTTAACTACCAGTGGCACAGTAAGCCAGCTTCTGCTTGGACGTGTGGCATGCACCGCCTTGAAATCTGTGCATTCACCGATGAGTAGTGTCCCTTCAGCAGTCCACAGTTCCATGTGAGCTTAAGTGGCAACACCAGATTGTACAGCATACTTCTTGCATGTTCTGTGCCTTCAGATCTCAGAAGTCCTGACAAAATGGGTTCAGCTGATAGTTTATTTTTGTGAAGATGAGGAACAGACAGAAATGCTGTTAGCAGTTGCTGAAGTTCTCAAAAGTGTAACATCACTCCTCCTGATCAATGAGCAGCTCATTCTTGGTGAGTAGTTTGAACATTAATTTTCTGTTTTTTTTAGACAAAACCCATTAGCAAATGCCTTAAAATGTATTGTATGCATATATGTAACACAATCAAAACGCATAATTATGTCAAATGTGTGGGGTTTTTTTTATTTTAATAAGATTTAACTAAAGAGGTACTTACTGAAGTTCTGGTACACAAAGAAATTGTGCAGTCTCTTGCAATAACTCCTCAGAAGGGGGATGTGAGGTGCTGTTCTGTCTCCAGGCTACTCTACATTGCTGTGTACTGTATCCACTTACTGGCTTGCAGTTGCAGTCTGACTTGTATTTATCTGAAATACTCTGTTGGTGATGTGAACATAGCTTTGTTACACTCACAGTGTTAAACTGACCAAAGTGTGCTCGCTGAATGTCGAAATTAAATGGTTCTGCCTAGAAAGGAGAGAGACATTCTCTCTAAGAATGACAGATACTTGTATCACATTGCATCTCCCATGTATAATGATTTTTTTTAAGTTAACCTTAGACTGTCTCTTTAAAAAACAAAACAAACCCTACACAGTCTTAAACAACAATACATTGTTGACTGAAAGTCAAGGCTAAGTGAAATTCTGCAGTCTGTTGTGCACAAGACATCAGGTGTTTTCCTTTAGGTTTTTTTCTTTTAGGCAGTTGGGGCTGTTCAGTCTGGAGAGGAGAAAGCTCCAAGGTGCTACTGCTCATCTATTTACCTCTAACAGCACCAGCCAGTGTTATTTTAACACAAGTATCTTACTTCATTCCAGAAATAAACATTTCACATCACCAAGTGCAAGGTCCTGCACCTGGGTCAAGGCAATCCCAAGCACTGATAAAGGCTGGGCAGTGACTGGCTGGAGAGCAGCCCTGAGGAGAGGGACTTGGAGGTCCTGGTGGATGAGAAGCTCAACATAAGCCAGCAGTGTGCATTCACAGCCCAGAGAGCCAACCAGAGCCTGGGCTGCAGCAGGAGCAGTGTGGGCAGCAGGGTGAGGGAGGTGATTCTCCTCCTCTACTCTGCACTGGTGAGACCCCACCTGGAGTACTGCATCCAGTTCTGGAGCCCCTGGGACAAGAAGGATATGGATGTGCTGGAAGGTGTCCAGAGAAGGGCCACGAGGATGATCAGAGGGCTGGAGCTGCTCTGCTGTGAGGAGAGGCTGAGGCAGTTGGGGCTGTTTGGTCTGGAGAGGAGAAGGCTCTGAAGTAACCTTATTGTGGCCTTTTGGTATCTGAAGGGGGCTACGAGAAAGGTGGGGAGGGACTTTTTAGGGTGTCAGGGACTGACAGCACTGTGGGGAATGGAACAAAGCTGGAAATGGGTAGATTCAGACTGGATGTTAGGAAGAAGTTCTTCAGCATGAGGGTGGTGAGAGCCTGGAATGGGTTGCCCAGGGAGGTGGTGGAAGCCTCATCCCTTGAGGTGTCTAAGGCCAGGCTGGATGAGGCTCTGGACAGCCTGATCTAGTGTGAGGAGTCTCTGCCCATGGCAGGGGGGTTGAAACTGGATGATCCTTGTGGTCCCTTCCAACCTGGACTGATTCTATGATTCTATGATTTAAACTAGAAAAAAATAGTGTTAAATAAGCAACAAATGTGCACAGCTATAAACTTCTGTCCTACACTTCTGTCCTAACTATTCTGCTGGTAACACTGCAGTGCAATACATGGCACAAAAATCAGGATGGTCATGTCCTTAGAGCCTGGAAACTTTAACTCTGCCTTTTTATTTTGAGTAGTTTAAATCCATTTAAATAGACTGGATACACATTTTTGTTAGGCAAGAAGAATGGTATATTTTTTGTAACTGCAGATAGTAATGTTTCTAAAAAGTCAGCTGTTTATTTTGAGATTTATCTTTTAAGAGGTATTGATGACATTTAACAGAGCTAAACAGAGCTAAATCTGTTGTAGTCTTCCTACTATTATATTATCAACTCTGGAAATCCTAACCTCTGACCATCTATTTAAAGCTTTTAGTAGTACAGATAGTACCATGTTAAATAAAATTAAGGCAGTGAAGGTGTTGGAGCAAAAAACTCCCAGATGCTGTACTTGTCATCCGTCCCTGTTTGTATCTGGTCCGTAGGTGATGGAGAGCAGTTTCTTCTTTGGTCTTGGTTAGAACAGTTGCTGGTTTCTGTGCATTCCAGATGGGCAGGAATGAAGGTTTAATGTAAAAAACAGCAGCAGTTTCTGTCCTGTGTAAAATCTAAACAAAACAAAAACAAACCAACCCCTCAAAGCTCAAAAAAGCCCCCTCAAAACCCAGCCCAGAAAACAGAGCCCCAAGGCCTCAGTGGTCAAGTCACCTGAAATAGCTCTTTGGTCTGAAAATTTGGCCAGAGGAGGAAGGCTGACCCTCCATACTGCACAGAATTGGCAATCTGGAGTTCTTTGTGGCTGCGAAAGCGAAAAGTTTACAAAATGAAGGGCATGATCTGATGTTTAGTCACAGTAATGTAAACCCAGAAGCATTCCCTCAAAGTAAAATGGATTGTGCACATGTAAACAGTTTTGATCTTTATGCCTTGTTCTGCATCAACTTGCTTGAGCACATATAGCAGAGAGTAGAAATTAAAGTAGTCATTCTCATAAGCTGCCATTAGGCACACTTTTAAGAGGGAGAGGGCGAATGAAACTCAGCATGTCCTGTTCTGGGTGACCCTCTTGTCTTTCCGTCTCTTGCTTGAGGGTTCAGAAGAAGTCTTTCTGGAGAATCCCTTTACAGACTTGCACCCCTCTCGGAAGCACAGCAGAAAGTTCTCTAGCCGTTATATCTAGAAGGGAGTCACTATTCTGCCCTGGCTGTGCCAATACAACATGATTGGGCATCATGCTGGAAAAAAAGCAGCTTCTTTATGAAATACTCCATGTTGTTCTCACATAGGGAAATAGGGAAATCATATGAAATACAGGAACACTGCTTCTGCCTGTGTTGTAAAGCCTCAAGCAATTAATTAACAGCCAGCAAAATACAATTAATCTGGCCAGCCTTGTGATGCAAATCTCTGAAAGACCTGTTGATAACATGCTTGAGGAAAACCAGCACAGCAACGAAGCACCAACTCCATTGTTCTTTGTAATCACCATACAGTAATAACTAAATGCTGGCTGCCTCTACAAATAGACCTTCCAGTGGATTCCCTTAATAAGAACATTCAATGAGCGCTGAAAAAGTACCCCAGCAAACCTGTGAGTACAGCCTCATGACTTCAGGTAGTCTTCCTTAGTGTGACACCATGAAATGGCACAAGGATTTGCAACCCTGTTTGGGGTTTCCCAGATGAACACCTCCATCTTGGTAGTTACTTCTGGTCAGCTTTAACTGTTTGCTGTTACCCCATGGAATAAACTTGGTTTGCTTCCAACAGTGTTTATGGGATTGACAGGGCATATTGGTAAGTGGTGGGGTCGGGTGGATATGGGAGAAGTAGATGACTTGTAGATCCCTGGGAGGTGGGTCTTGCTGTTTCCTGCAGGGAATGGTATTTGTGACCAGCACTACTGGCAGTATCTGGCCAGAACTTGGTTTAGCATCTGCTGCACCAGGTGGACTGCAACAGCAAGTCCATGATTGCAGTGTGTTGGCAAGCTTCAGCAACAGTGAAGATTCTGCACTTTCATGAACTGTAGACATTTCAGAGCATCCACAACTTAAAATTCAGCTTGGGCTGAGAGGTCTGTTCTCTTATCAGTTGCTCACTGTTTAAACCAAGCTAAGTCAGCCACATAAATGAAGTCCACACATGCTGAAAACATTTTCATCATATTGCCTGTTGTCTTCCCAGTGGTTTGCCAACACATTTCTCTTCCTGGTATTTCAGTGTTCCACTGCATTTTTTGTGTTTAGGTGTGGAAACATAGCTCTGTAACTTCTTTGAATGCATATAAGAAACAGAAATCTAATTTTTCTCACTAACTGTATACAGGACTGTCTGATACCCTTGCTGTGTGGAAATGTGTGGTTCTGCTGCTGCAGAATGAAGATTTGGTAGTAAGAGATGCTGCTGCTGAGGTTATACACGTGGCACAATCTGAAAGGAAGAGCAATAAAGGAACAGGTATGTCAGCTTCTCTTTTAAATATTGTAAGATATGTGGGAAACAAAAGTTTTTCTTTTCTTATCACAGACTTCTTGCTAAGTGTAAAGTGATCCATTCATCTCTTAGAAACACATACTGTGAAACATAACAGCAAGTTGTGATGTTTGACTTTCACCATGCTTTATCACTTTGCTTTTACTGTTCTACTGTTATACACTGTTCTCGTGTAATTTACATGTGGTTACATGGGTATGTTAAAAAGACAACAGCATTGTTCAGCTTTGTGGTTCTTGTTGTGATGAATCAACTATCATAGAATTCCACCTTTGGAAAGTTCTTTAGTACTGGCTTTGGTCTAATATAATGCAGTGGAAGACACTCTTTGTACTGGCTTTGGTCTAATATAATGCAGTGCAAGACACTCTTTGAATCCCAGGTTGTTATCATAGCCTGACCACAGAGAGACTGGAAATCAGGGAAACAAGATTCAGCAAATTGATTCATTATTAGACCTTGAAATCCACTTAGATCCAGATCAACAAAGATAGCTCTCAGCACACCCACAACATGCTTTCAAGGATGTGGACTTTTTGGTTTGTGTGCCCTAGTTTACTCAACCTTATTAATTTAAACATAGCCACAAAACTTGAGTAGGCTTAGCTAATTAGTGTGCTTCCCTTTGAAAGTCTTTGCTGACACATCCTTGCACATGTTGTGAATAAATTAGTTTGCTACCAAGCTAATCTCTGGCTGGTAGTCTGTACCTGTCCATACTACTCAGTAATGCCTATACTGACTTCTCTGCCATCAGTTCAGATTTGTCAGCCATCTCCATGTGAACTTCTGCTAGATGGGAAATAAAGCAGCTCTGATTTTGGTTTTTGGGGTTTTTTTTAAGAAAAAAAGAAAAACTTATGTTTGCCACTACTGTAGACAGAAGTAGCCAGGGATGTGCTCCTGTGACAGATGTGTTTCTGACCTGGCACTCTTAAGGCACAGTGCTGCGGGGCAGAATAAAGCAGAAGGTGAGATGTGTTACAGACAGCTTTCATTCTCTTAAATCCCACAGCTGCCTCTGAGGAACATCTTCAAGTATCTCAAAATAGTACTTTCTTTGGGAATAATACAATGCTGGATTTTCTTTCTGGCTCCTTGTATCTTCTTCCTTTTAGCTTGGATCACTGTGTCAGGGGATATTGTCCTGTAATTGGATGCTGGCTCTGTCTTACTACTCAATACCAAAGTCTCCTCAGCACTTGCTGTTACAGCTTACCACTTTGTAAAGCAGAAGTGGCTGTAATGGAGGAAATGACATCACAATTGTTTTTTATTTCCCATAATTATTTTTTATGTTCCTAAATAGGATAGGGAACCCCTTCCCAGACTTAGTTTAACTTGTACTTATTTGTGCCTTCCTGTTCTTTCACCTAAACTGCTTTTAATTAAATCAATGTCGTCTGTGTGAGAAGCAAAGAATGCTGCTTTTGAAAAGAGAGAAGCCAGTTCCCCTGTATCTGTTTCACATTTTTGCTCCACGTGATCAGGTTTTTTCCCCAGTAAACTCTTTTTACTTCTTGTGCTTTATACCTTTTGAGGGAGCAGGACAAGGAGTTTTGCCCCCATGGCTTTTGCTTACAACCAGATTAAAATAAGTTTACCTTTGAGTGTTTGGGCTTTTTACTTCCATTTGCCCTCTTTTTTTTTTTTCTTTTCATGTGGATGTGAGAGTATGCCATACGTTTGGGTCTGGGGTTTAGGTGTTTCATGGAGTACCAGTGCTTTCTGACCTGGCAATTTCTAAATTGCAGTCAAATACCTTCTTATTTTCTCTTAGTTTTTTGTAACATGAACTTCTGCTCTTTCATCATAGCTCTAATTTTAAAATATGTAAGGTGGTACAGTGAAATTCATGGGAGGCTATAAATCAGCTCTCTTTAAGCGTTTTGGTTGATGACAAATTATTGGCTGTCTTACATTGACTTTTAATTTCTATTATGTGATAACAAATAAGTGTAGTGGCTCAGCAGTTTTATCATGTGATGAGAAAGAAAGATGGCTTGAAGGGTCAGAAAGATAAATGAATGTTTAGAAAGCCATTTTCACATGCTCTGTAGTTTCATTTCATTGCCATTACCACTAGCTAACGAGAGATTAAAGAGACCATTGTAATTTCAGCTTCATTTGTGTATCAGAAATGTTTATGTTCCAAGAGCCATTATATTTCCAGAAATACTGCACTGTAAAAATAGATTCTGGTGTGTTTCCACCTTTACTGGTGTCAGTTTGCTGTCCAGCAAGTAGGAATACTGCTCACAAAAATCCAAGCACTGAACTTGCCAGCAATTTTTCACAGAATCACAGAAT
>VWYK01008871.1:0-18867 GCA_013399775.1 Semnornis frantzii | reverse complement strand
AGCTCTCTAGCCCTAGGCAGGAGCCCTCTATCCCCAGGCAGAAGCTCTCCAGCCCTGGGTTCTGCTGCTTGATAAAATGCTGAAAAAGAAAATCTCTCCTGTGAGCCTGGGTAGCACTGCAGGTGGGGGCTGAGGAAGGAGCAGTGCGACCCTGCCTGCAATCTCCTTGTGCTCACGTCTGGCATCCGTCAGGCAGCCTGGCAGCCGATAGCGAGGTGACAAATGGGGAAGTAGGAAGGGCCTGGGGACAAACTTCCACCTGTCCCCGCTGCCGTTGGAGCAATGTGCTCCTTCTCACCGACACGCACCCTCCTGCAGCGACCCCCGCCCCTATCTGACAGATAAGGCTTATCTCCGCCAGCTCCAGCTCATGGTGCCAGGGCGGGCGAGCAAACAGGGAGCTCTGGCTGCTTGCCCCTGGTTGCTGCCCAGCGACCAGACCGGGTGGGGATATGAGATCAACTGCATCCTCTGGAGCCCTCAGGGCAGGGAGCTACGCGTCTGACCCTGCAAACGGGGCCTGTCCCCTCCCTGCCAGAGGCAGCAGCCAGAGCAGCTCCTCCCTGAGGAACTGGAACCCTGCACCACAGCTGGGCTGGGAGGGAGCTGTCCCCAGCACGGGCATCGTCCCTCGGGAAAAATGACACCAAGCAAGGTATCCACGGGGCTGGCATCCATACCTTGAGTGGTGCCAAAGCCAGGAGCCCAAGGGACCTTCAGGACACAGCAGTAGCCTGGAACACGACAAGAATGTGCTGCATCCTGCTGCCTGATAGCAGGGGCTGTGCCGGGTGGGGAATGCTGCCCTTATCTATCCTGCTCTCGCCTGGCCCAGGGCTGACCCTATTGTTTCACCGTCCCTTGTCTCTGCTGTAATCTCAGGCAGCACGGTGCTGTTTCTAATGCCCTGGGTATTGTCCTCTCAAGCGCATTGGACAAAGTGATGACAAGGACCTGGTAAAAAAGGGTTCTTATATCACTGCTCAGCTATGTAGGGCACTGGCAGCCTCCTGTCACTGGGCCGTTAGGGCTTTTTGCTGGGGTCTGGCACTTTCTGCTCACCCTGCCGGAGGTGATTAGAGGAACATGTCAGCTGAACTTTCCACTGTATAAACAGTTGAGATTCCAAGGTTAAAGTAAAATGATTTTAAACCCTGTCATCTTTCTGGTATTGCAAAAACAAAAGGCTTAAGACTCTGAAGAGGCCTCTGCTCATCCCTGTTCCGCGCCCAGCCCCGCACCCCAAACCGCCAGCACCACCAGGCACCTCCGCGAGGCTCCAAAAGGCAGCTGGAGGATCCTCCAGCTTGGACCTTTAGTTCTGCAGAGCCCTGAGAGCTGGGACCCTGTTGCTGGTGCAGCTGCACCACATTCTTCCCATGGCACCCAACGGCACCAAGCAACTTCATGTTCGACCCTAATGCACTGCGTGTTTCACCCTAAATGGGATGGAGCTGGCTTCCAGGAGACATTTTTCCCTCAGCAGTGTGTTAAGAGGACACTGCAAAAGGGAGAAACTTAAAGTTGGACCAAACATTCGAAGCCAGACTTTTTGTTTTAACAATTATGTCCTGTAAATGTCTGTTTACCACCAGCTCCTGACAAGGCAGCTGGAGAGAAACTCCACTCCAACTTCAAACGCATTGGCCCAGCCTCCGAGTCCCAGCTCATGGATAAAGTCTTGCTCAGACTGCCTCAGATGTTGCTAAATGGGGGGGATTTTTTTTTTTTTTCCACTGTTCTCTCCCTCGATAAGTGCCTGGGGAGATTATACTTGAACTCTCCTTAAAAATTCCTCTTCAGGCAGAGTCCTGGAACATTTCACCTTCAAAGATGAAAGCTGCGAGACGCTGGAAACAGAGCAGCTCAAGGGCCAGGCTGGAGAAACCTCCCTCTATGTGCACTCCACAGAGGGGACACTCAGAGCAGGAGCAAGACAGAGCAGTGTCTGAGCCTGGAACATCTAATGGCATTTGTGCTGCTTTCTGAGATGAAAAGAAAACCAAAGCTTTCCTCTTTTAGCTCCCACTCCTGGCATTGCTGCTGTTGTCTAAAGACTCTCCCTGTCCCAGACTCCCGCCACTGTCCCCAGCTTGCTCAGAGTCCCAGAACAGGCACTTCATGTGGGACTGTTCCATGGCTAAGGGATCAGGAGCAACAGAACAGCAGTTCCCAAGGGGCAGAGCATCTCTCTGTGCCTCACCAAGACCCAAGGGTCAATTTGGACACATAGAGATGGCCCCAGGTTTCAAAATTACAGCCTGATGTCCTGGCACTGGAGGATGTTGCACAGGCAGGTGTCCCTTCCCAAAAACACTGAAGACACCACTTAGGGATCTGGAGCAATGGGAGCATGATGGGATGGTTCAAATCCAAGTGCTGATGGAGTGGCAGAACTGAGCCACGGAAGGAAGTCACTGGTTGCTCTGTGTACTTGTAGGGTCCAAATCCAGTCCTGGTAGGTGTCCCATTCCCAGAAACATTCCAGGTGAGGTTGTTTGGGCTCTGAGCAACCTGCTCTAGTTGCAGGTGTCCCTGCTGACTGCAGGGGCTTAAACTAGACGACATTTAAAGGGCCTTCCAACCCAACCCATTCATTGACTCCATGACCCTGCTGCCTTTCCTGCTCCTGCTGTCAGACCTTGATGAAATCTGAGTCACTTTCTGCTTTGTGTGGGCTCCCACAGCAGCCTCCTGCAGCAGCCAGGGGGAGATAATTGTAGAGGATTCTGCCTCCCTCCTGTGGCTGGGGGTAGGTGATGGGGGTAGAGCCAAGCCTGGGCACAAGTCAGGTGTACTGGTGGATAGGAGTGTGCTCTGCTTTGGGGCAGGCATCTCCTCAGGTTCACATCAGTCTAGCACCACAGGGATGCTTCCCCATCTCAGAATGACCTTGGACACCACTATTAGCAGTGGGAAACGGAGAACCTCAGAGTCACAGAATGGGTTGGGTTGGAAGTGACCTTAAATATCATCCAGTTCCAACCCCCTGCCATGGGCAGAGACAGCTCCCATCAGCCCAGATTGCTCAAGGCTTCATCCAGCCTGGCCTTCCACACCTCCAGGGAAGGGGTATCCACAGTGTCCCTGGGCAGCCTGTGCCAGTGTCTCCCCACCCTCACTCTCAACAATCTCTTCCTCATGTCCACGCTCGCTCTCTCCTCTCCCAGCTCAAAGCCATTGTCCCTCCTCCTGGCGCTCCCAGCTCTTGTCCAAAGTCCCTGACCAGCTCTCCTGCAGCCCTCTTCAGGCACTGGAAGGCTGCTCTGAGGTCTGTCTTCTCAGGGCTGAACTGATCCACTTCACCCCTGCCTACAGGGAAGGAAAAGCTTGGCAGATGGGAGAATCCAGGTTGACCTCAACCATAGGTGTGCAACCAGGTCCTCTCCCACAAGAGGAAGGAGGAGTGTCCTGTCTCCTTTCACCCTGCAAGCCTTGGGAAGGGGGTTGAGAAGGGAAGTTCTGTCTGAGCAATGCAGCTTTGGTCATTGCTCTCAGGAGATGAGAGTTTTTTTTCATTGTTCTGGATGAGACAACACAGGTTGTGAGAATCATCAAATGCAAACAACAAATGCAGCATTTAAGCGCAGGCTGCTGACTCCCTGCAGTCACTGTGGTGCCATCCTCACAAGCTCACCATGTCCAGTGCCATGCACACAACACCAGAGGGTCACCTGCTCTACCTTTGATGGCCTCCTTCACGGAGGAGTCGACAGGAATGATGTTCTTCTCCACCAGCTCGAGAGGGCCCGGCCTGAGAGCAATCTTTTCGTTGAGGTCATCTGCCAGCCTGGCTCTCTTCAGCTTCATCTGGGTGGACTGGATGGAGCCCTCTGCAGCTGAGTCTGGAAGGCCAAATGGAAGGCATCAGTTGAGGACCTGGGGTGTCTGCCAGCACGGTGCTCAGTGGGGATGTGCTTCCTCTTCAGCTCAGCCTCTCTGGGCTGCGGGTGAAGCCTAAGCATGGCTCAGTGCACAGCAGGAGCTGCTCTGGGGCTGGGAGGCAGGATGTTGAACTGGAGAGGGCTGTTGGGTCTGGGTCTCCTCCTCTGAGCCTTAACCCTATCTTCTCCACTGCCAAGCAAGATCTCTTGTTTAACAGCCTAGGCTTGTAAACCCAGCCTGCAACCAGATCATCCTCCCCAGAGCCCAGGAATGATCTGCAATGGAAACTTCATTAGCAAGCCAAAAGTGAACTCCAGCTTCTGCCTACCAGGAGCCCATCGATCCTTGTGAGCTAATTCAGATGGACCCCTGCTTCTGAGGAACAGCAGGAGAAAAGAACCATGAATGATGTTTGACAGCTGGAGTAAATGGTTTACTCTGGAAGCTCACAAACTGAGTCTTGGGAGTGGATGTTTCGAGGTGGCACAAGGACAGTGCTGCAGGCCTTCAGAGCAAAAAGCAAGCTGCAGAGGAACAGGACCAAGGCAGCTAGATCTGGAAGCTGAACCCTGCCAAAGCCAACAGAGAAGTCCCCAGTTACTGAGTGGTGACAGAAGAGCAGCCAGCGACACAGACAGATGTCCTGGACACAACTGACCTGGCTCCTCTGGTGGCTCAGGTGTGAGCAGAGAGGGAGCAGCACTCCAGACTGGGCTGTCCACACCCCCAGGCTGCAGCTACAGCAAGAAGGGCTGCATCTGCCCTCAGAGAGTGGCACTCTGCCAAGACAGACACTGCAGGGCTCAGTATGGTCACAGTTTGTCTGCAGGAGGCCAGAAACAGTGATCCGGAGTCACTTCTGGCCTCACAGCGCATGGGGCAGGGAGCACACGGGAAGGGGAGTCCCTCGAGGTGGGCAGGCACAGAAGCTGTGCCTGAAAGGCACTTAGATGATGCAAAGTGCCTCGGTTGGCCACTTTCAATCACCTCTGGGTACTGTCATGCACGACAGGCCAGGGCACACCTCCCTGAAAGGCAGAGCTCCCTGCTGTGCCAGGAGGGGCGTGGGGGGCACTGCCAGCTTGCTCAGCACACAGCCTCTGCTCCACCTCTCCTCTGCCTGGTAACTGCAGCTGCCTGCACATCTGGCTTACAGCCCTGAGGCCTCAGCTCTATCGTTTAACCTAAGACCTTCTACCAGATCAATAGGCAGTGGTGCCAGGGTTGCACCACTGCTCCCCTGTCAGGATGGAGACCCAAGAAAAAGCAAGGTAGTGCCCTCCAACCCAGTGTGGGCCCCTGGCTCAACCCTCCTGCGTGCCAGAGGAGAAAGGATCAGGTACTTCATCCTCCTGAGAGCAGAGGCCAGCATCTGCAGCTGCCAGAAGGAGCCACTGGCACGAGCTGAGAGAGGTTGCACATCCTCCCTATCTCTAAGGAGCTCCTAATCTCTGGAGATAAGGAGGGACACTGTGGTGCTCTGCTGTCTGTGATGGGATGCAGTGGAGCTGGGCCAGCTTCCTGGCTGGGAGAGGAGAGAGCTGCTGTGGCTCACTCTTTTCCTGCGGCTGTGCTGGGGTCCTTGGCTGCATCACCATGAACTGCCACTTAGGATAGCCAGGATCATGACAAACAAAAGATGTCCACCTTTGGAGGCTGTTGCAACCCAGAGGTGTCAGTGCCCTGGACTGCTCTGGGCATGCTTTTCATGAGGATCAGAGGTTGGCATCTCTGTCTAACAGAGTCCTCTCTCACAGCTGTCCTCCGGAGTATCTTAGACCGTTCCCTCTCAGAGCTGGCAGAAAGATTGGATGGCCTTGGGCCTGCCTCTGCCAGGGCACAAATGTGTGTCCTGCCTCCTGCAGACCAGCTCTGGGCTGAATTCCATGCAAATGTCCTCTTTACATCTGCCTCTCCTGAGCAGCTGGGACAAAGTCAGTGATGAGAGCCCTGAAGAGAACCCAAGCAGGGCAGAAGGGACCCAAGGCACAGGGCAGGAGCCTCAAGGAGTGGGAGAAGCTCAGGCAGTCTTACCTTGTAAAATGTGCATATTGACCAAGTCTGATCTCTCAGGCCTGCTTCTGATCTTGTGCTTGAGATAATCTTCAGTCTGCAGAACACAAATGCAGGAGTTACCTGGCTAGAGCAGCAGGAAGGAACAGAGAGCATCTGCCCCTCTGCTGTCCCATGGCACTCCTGGAGCTGTTATGAGCTGGGCTGAGTGAGCCTGAGCTTGCTCACTGCTTGCTCTTGGGTAGAAACTCTTCAGAAGGAACAATGTGCATGGAGTTGCTGCCTGCTCACTACACCCACTCCTAAGCTGGGTCTTTACCAATATGCTTTGGGCTTCTGGAGCTCGAAGCATTCAGAGAGCTTGTGGAAAGAATGAGACCTGACTGGAGAGTGGTGGATCTGTTCCTAGTTTAGCACAGCAGGTCACCTCTGAGAGCTGCGTCAGGCAACTTTGGTGGGAGGACTGGCACAGGGAGGTGAGATATGAGCCTGAGCAAGCTGTGGAGATACCCAGACTCTTTACTCTGATCAGCCATGAGGTTTAGTTGCAGTCTTGCAGCTCTTGAGCTCCCTGGTTCCTCACTATAGCTATGATGTGAGTTTGGAGATCCACTCTGAAAATCACTGCAGCTGAGCTTGTGATGAACATGGTCCTGGAGCCTCGTGCCAACTGCCTCATGCCTTTAGGAGCAGAGAGGCATACAGAGTACACTAATGCCAACCTTGAGGCCAAGGGAGTCAGTGCTGAGGGTAGCTGACCTTGAGAATACACATTCAAAGCTTCCCTCCTGGTGAAGAAGAGCTGGAGCACAACCTGGACACATTTTTAACTGTTTGCTGAGTTCAGATGAAAGAAAGAAACAGTACCAAAAACTGCACAGGGGCAAAGAGGATAAAATCCAAAGGATAAATGTGAAAGAATAGTGTAAGCATCCGGAGCAAAAAGAGAAAACTATTAGCAGAACATGCAGAGAATGATGAGAAGAAGATTTTGTAGGGACTTCTGAGGCTGGGACAAGGCAGTGGGAAGTGTTGTTTGTGTTCTATGAAGAGGAGAAAGAGTTGTGCATGCTGCTGGCATGGCTACAGGGCTGAATGCCTTCTGAGACCACTCTCACTGCAAAGATCAGTGCTGTTTATCAGCCAGGTGGGGAAGCCAAGAACCTTCAGCAACAAAGGAGAAGCTCCAGGGTGGAGATGAATTAAATGTTCCCAAACAGTCTGAGATGCACAAGGTTGGAGTCACAGCAGCTGCCTGTGAGGCTCCAGGAAACTGGACAAGGAAGATGCTCTGAAAGAGGTGGGGAGAAGCAAACAGACAGTTCTAAACTAGTCAGCAAGGTCCTGCACCAAGTACTCCATCTAAATGGATTCCGAAGGTATCAAACAGGTGAGTCACAGCCAGGATGGATTCATCAGACCTGATCTCCACGCATGGAGAGACAACAAACTCCTGCCAGAGGAAGGAACCTCACGTAGCTCCACTCTGCCGCTATCTCACACAGCTTTCCTCACCTGTAAGCTGGAGAAATTTGGTCTGGGTAAGCCTAACATGAAAAAGGAGCATATCTGCAGGTCACCAGGGGAGTCAGGTATGGCTCACAGCCTGAACAGGAGGACAGATTCAATCCTGTCACACAGCAATGTTTCCTACCTTTTTTCCTCACCATTACTGCCTTGGACAGCAGCAGGCACACTGCTTAGCTCTGAGGCAGCCGAGGCTAACAGCACAATGGAACAGCACCCGGGAGCTGAAGGAATGATCTGAAATGCTTTTGATAACCTTCCAAGAAGGGCATTTGGAAAGGACTCTGTTCAGATCACAGCCACAGCTAAGCCACTTGATTAAGCACTGGGTTGGATAAAGACGAAATCCACCTGAGATGCCTCTGTAGTGGTCACTGGGCAGCAGACTTGGGCAGAAGTTAGTCACCTCATAGGCAGAAATCAGTTATTTCTTAAGCAGGAGGTGGGGGGAAATGGTCTAAAAGGCTCTGGAGGATGTAGTGAGAAGCAGCTGAACCCTGTCCCCAGACCAGCAAGCACTTTAGGAGACATGTTGAAAGATAGGCCCCAGGACTAGCAAGGTCTCATTCTGTGCCCTGCATCTGAAAGGGTCTGTGGGGAAGGGCTGGATGATGGCTACAGAGATCACTACTGAGCCAGAGAGGAGGAGAATCATAGAATCACAGAATCATAGAATTCGAAGCTCAGCCAGCTCCAACCCTCTGCCACAGGCAGGGACACCTCCCACTAGCACAGGTCACTCAAGGCCTCCTCCAGCCTGGCCTTGAACACTTCCAGGGAGGGAGCAGCCACAACCTCCCTGGGCAACCTGTGCCAGTGTCTCACCACCCTCACTGCAAACAACTTCCTCCTAACACCCAGAGCTGAAGGGAGAGGAAGTTAATTAGTATCCTATAGGGAAATGGGATGCAAACTATTTCTCCCAGGCTCTCCAAGAGCAAACAGTCCTGCTTGTGCATGCATGTAGGGGGAAAAGGGATGACCTTAAACTCCAGGTGAGCAACTTGGGTCAGGACTCAGGGGGAAGCTCCTGGCACAGGTTAGAGAGACCTGGAGCAGGCTGTTGGGGGTGGGATGTCCATTGGGGGCTAGATATCTGTCAGGAATGACCCAGCCAGTGCTGTTCAGCTGGGGAAGCAGAGGCACTACAGCTGTCGGTTGCAGCCTTTCCCTGCCAGGCTTGCCGGGTGCAGTGCTGCAGCCCTGCGGAGCCAGGAGCCAGCCTGCTCCCTGTCCTCCGGGCACCAATCTATCACAGGACATCGACTTCAAAGCCTGCTGCCCTGGCCTGCTGCCAGCCTTCACCACGACATGTTTAAACAAACAACAGACACTTCATTTACTGAAGTCTCTACAATTCCTTCCCCTTCCCCCCATATTTTTCCCCCAGCTTGTTTCCACCCACACGAAATCCCTTGCTGGGGCCACGGGGGTCTGCCTGTGCCAGGTCAGAGCATGCTGGTGCTGCTCCTGAGTGCAGTTAAAGTCACCTCATGCTTTCCCAGCTGATGCTGGTCCTGCCTTGGGCTAAGTCTGACTTGCAGTCCTACAGCACTGCTGGCGTTGCCCTCTGCTGTGGTTCCAGGTCCTTTCACCCTTTGCTGTCCACAAGCTGCATTTGTGGAGCAAACAAGGGAGGAAAACCTCCAGATGTGGTTTGGTTGGTTGCTTTTCTTTAGCAACAGTGAAACACATGAGAGTGCTTCTTGTTGTCTGCCTCCTGTTTGGAGGAATGTCAGCTAAGCACAGAATCACAGAGGCACAGAACCATGCAGGTTGGCACAGCCCCTCAGGGTCACCAAACCCAACCCAGAACCCTGTTCTACCAGATTCACCTTAAAGCATAGCCCCAAGCACCACATCCAAACGAGCCTTCAACAGCCCCAGGCTGGGTGACTCCAGCACCTCCTGGGCAGCTCATGCCAGTCCCTGATCACTCTCTCTGTGAAAAACTTCTTCCTAATGTCCAATTTAAACCTCCCCAGCCTCAGCTTGAGGCCATTCCCCCTTCTTCTGTCTCCAGCTACCCGTGAACAGAGCCCAGCAGCAGCCTCTCCACAGTGTCCCTTCAGACAGCTGTAGACTAAGCAACAAAGGGCACCGAGTGATGGTCTGGGAGGAGTCACTGCTCTGCCCCTGTCACAGGGAAGCAGCTTTGCTGTGTGTTGTGCTCCCTGGTGTCCCCAGCAGCCTGCTCTGGAGCTGCCTGCAGGCTGGGTTGGAGTAGACCACCACATCCTTCCCCTTCCCCCAGGCAACTGGCCAGGAGAGGTTTTTGAAGAGCAAGGTGAAGAGACATGAATGTATACTCAGAGTGTAAAATATGGCCCTGAGGGACACTGGAGGGCTGAGAACTTCCTAAGTACACTCATTTTTCAGAGTCCTGCTCCGTGTGTCTCCCTCCAACCGTTTGTCACCGCGGGACACTCGGGGCAAGCGATTTGGAGAGTGTTTAAGTTCAGCAGAGCACTTCTCCACCTTTCACCATCCTTCTTCCCCAGAAAGGTCCTTTCCCGTGTGGCCCCAGGCATGTTCACCAGATTGAGGAAGGAAAACTCCCGTGTTTTGTCCTGCCAAACTGCAGGACTGATTGTTGCCTTCTACCTGGCCGTGCCCCCAGTCAGGGCAAGGCTGGTTGCCGGGTGCCTGGCAGAGCAATGTCACTTCCCCGGAGGTGATGGCATCAGAGTTTGGGTGTGCTCTGGAAATGGCTACTTAGCTCAGCTGTAAGGAGAGCAGCGTGAGGGCAGTCAGACAAAGGGGTTGGGGTAGCCTGACTTAGTCCCCTGGACATTCTGTGCCCTAATGGGCAGGCTGATGACAAGTGCTGATCTTTCTGGGGGTTGGCAGCAGGTGACAAAGGCTCTGCCTTCCTCATGCTCACTTGCTAAGCACTTAGGCTCCTTCAGTCCTCTTTGCTGCTGGCCCTGCTCTAACCCTGCTGGCTTGAGCATGAGCAGAAAGCAGCCAGGACAGCAAGGAGCAGGCTGTGGACCGGGCCTGGAGAGGACAACAACACTTCAACTGGTGAGACATCAGCCGGGGGGCACTGTCAATGTCATGCTGAGCTATGCCCTGCTCATAGCCTGACCCACAGCCCAGGGGGCTTGCACAAGGCACAGAGGGCTCCTCTGCTCTTGTAGATCTTCCCTGCTTGGAGAGGCTGCAAAGCATTGTGAGTCCTGGTTGGGCCCCAGCGAAATGCCCTTACCCTCATGCTTAGCCTCGGGGCCCGAAAGGAGGTTGCCAGAGGAGGAGGCCGGTGGTGGAAGGTGCTTTCGGACCCTGCCATGCAAAGCAAGCCCCCAAGTCCCCCCTGGGGATGGCTGCAGGAGTTACCTTGGCTCGCTCCAGTCTTTTTCGTTGCTCATGGAATGTGGAAGGGCTTTTCAGTGCTGCAACAGGAAAGAGAGAGGAGTAGTCAGCAGGGCAGCGGAAGCAAGCAGCCACCGGATCCTTGGCGGCAGCGTTTTAATGAGTGCTATAAAAATAGCACCAGCAACTAACCCTCTCTTTATTGCCCTGGCTAAAAATAACCCGGGGAAGCTCCGGGAGATCCCACGCTGCGGGAAACCCGTGGCGAGAGAGCAGGGGGGGATGGAGAGCATAGGGAGTGCAGGAGGCATATGGGCAGGGGTGGGGGTGCAGGCTTTGAAGTGTTGTCGTGCTCCGGAGGGCACATCAGGGAGCAGAGGCTGACTTCTCCCTGGAGTGCTTCCTGCGGGTTCCCAGGGGGCACTGCAGCTCACAGGGTCTGGGGAAAGCAACAAACTGCGAGGGGACTCCTGCAAGTAAAACCTGCAGGTGGTTGAACCTTGAGACCAACAGGAAAACTGCCAAGACCTGCCTTGGGGTCATGGTGGGCACCTCCTCCACTGAGGGTATTCCAAGGCAAGGTCCTGGGACTGTGGTGCTTTGCCCCTCTTCCATCACTGACAACCCCCTCCATTGTTCACTGGGCACCTGTCCTGTCCCCTTCCCAAGGATCACCCTGGGCAGGCAGCTGCCCAGCCAGGGACCATGCCCTCAGTATCTGATAATACCAAAGAGGCTTATGCCAGAGAGATTCTTGATTAAAGGCCAATGACTCCTGGCCCTTGGACCAGTCAATACCAGTGCCATGGGGTGATCTTTACAGGAGCCATGGAGAACCTTGCACATCTCCTTGCTTGCCTTGGGCAGCAACAAGAGCAGAATTTGCATGGTGAAGGGGTTAATGTTTCGCAGAGCCTGCAAAAATTGCTGTGCTGGCTGTGGAAGGAGTCAAAATCAACTGTTCCTGTTGGGACCAACAACCCCAGCCCACCATGGCTCTGTTTGGCAACAGGAACTCCCTCTCCATCTTTGGCATGGGATCCAAAAAGACAGATTTTTTTGTTTGTTTTTTTCATACATAGAATCATTTCAGTTGGAAAAGACCTCTAAGATCATACATTCCAACCATCAACCTGAAACCACTGTGGCCACTAAAGCATAGAGTGCTCTGGGTTGGAAAGGACCTCCAAAGGTTATTCAGTCCAACCCTCCTGCAGTCATCAGGGACATCATCCACTAGATCAGGTTGCCCAGAGCCCTGTTGAGTTTCACTTTGAATGTCTCCAGGGATGTGGCCCCAACCACCACCCCGGGCAACCTGCTGCAGCATTCTGGCACCGTCATAGTGCAGGACTTGTTCCTCACATCCAGTCTAAATCTGCTCTGCTCTGGTTTCAAACCATTGCTCCTCAGCCTGTCCCTGCAGGTCTTTGCAAAGAGTCCCTCTGCAGCCGTCTCATAGCCCCCATCAGGGGCAGGCTGCCCCATGGTCTCCTTGGAGCCTTCTCTTCTCCAGGCTGAACACCTCCAGCTCCCTCAGCCTGTCCTCGTAGCAGAGCTCCTCCAACCCCTTGATCCTTTTCATCCCAGAGTGCCACGTCCACAGTCTAGGGGAGGATGAAGAGAAGACTGGGGACAGCCAAGGAATGCTCAAGGGCCTTCTGAGTTGACTTTCTGATGGGCAACATCCACAAGCTCAGCAAAGCCCAGCAGACCCAGAAGGCACCTGGCTGCTCCTGACAGCTGGAAAGCGACACACAGCCAAGGCAGCGGTGCTGTGCCATGCCCCGTGAGCAGCCACAGGCACTGGTGACAGCTGTCAGTCAGAAGCAAAACACAATGGTGTGCATGAGGAGATGAAGCTAGCAAGAGAGAGCAGACTTCTGCAGCCCTGCTGGCTGTGGAGAGTTGGCACTGGGAGTGTGCTGGGGGCATGGCACGGCCGCAGTGCTGCTGAGGAGGGGAAAGGGGCACAACGAGTCATTTACCAAGGTTTTTGGAGGAGCTATGAGGATGCTGCAGCTTGCATTAGTCTGCAAAACAAATAAAGACATTGCCAGCACTGGTTATTCAGACAGCTTGTCAGGGGATGGGATGGCAGCTTGAAGGGGCCGAGGGTCTGGAACCAACAGGGTAGAGCTTCAGAGAGTGGTGTTGCTAATCTTGGGGCTGGTGCCTCTGTGGTTTCAGTCAGAGGATGAGATGTTGGCTGCCTGCAGCAAGAGGCTCTTTACTTCAAGCACACAACTCTTGCACCCACCAGAGTAGGGGGAATCTTGCTCTGAAGAATCCTGCAAGCTGCCTGCCTCTGCTGTTGGGTAGGTGAGCAGGGTCTGGTTGTGGTCTGAGCAGGCATCTGTGAGGGTCTAGATCACAGCTCACAGGATGGCAGAGGGTGGAAGGGACCCAAAGAGCTCATCCAGTCCAACCCCTGCCAGAGCAGGACCAGACAATGCAGCTCAGGGCACACAGAACACATCCAGACAGGCCTGGAAAGGCTCCAGAGAAGGAGACTCCACAGCCTGTCTGGGTAGCCTGTGCCAGGGCTCTGGGACCCTTCTAGGCAAGAAGTTGCCCTTGTGTTGAGCTGGAACCTCCTGTGCTGCAGCTTCCATCCATTGCTCCTTGTCCTCTCCCAGGGAGCAAGTGAAACTGATTCAGCCATGCTCAGCCCTACAGCCTGCCTGCTGCAAGTCACCCCACATGCTCCTGCTTTCAAATGCTCCTTGCTGGGACAGTACCAGTGTGACCAGGACAGCAAAACTTCGTGGTTGCACCAACGGGACCCTTCCTACTCTGGGGCTGCAGACTGGGACATGCTCTACTCTCACCTGCCCTTCTAAGCAGCAGGGCTGTGGCTGTGTCTCAATGAACCTGCATTTTGCCTTGCTCTCAGAGGCTCCTCCATACACAATCGCAGGGCTGAAGGAACTCAGAGGCTGCTCCTGCCTACCAGTCTGCACCTGCAGAGCCTTTCTCAGCAGTGTGGATTGCTTTGCCAGCAGGTTGTTCAATTTACAACCTAGAAACGTCTGACAGCCAGAGGTCAGCTTTGAACCCGAAGTCCTGCGCAGTGCTGCTGCTCCTCAGCATCCTCCTGCAGGTAGGTTCCTGCCTTCTCCAGTGGTGGGGACATCTGAAGGTGTCATGGAGGTACAGCTGGGGGGATGTGCACAGTGCTCCGGTGTGCAATGGCATTGACCTGGTCCAGTCAAGCCAAACCCTGGCTGGGCTTTGGTGAGGACATTGCTCTCCCTGTGCGGTGCTCAGGCAGCACTGCCCTGTTCTCTTGGATAGCCAAACCCAACCAGATTCCACCCAGTGCCTCACACTGACTGCAGTTGCACTGCTGAAGAGCTCAAGCAGGCTCTGCATGGGCATCAGCCTCCCTTCCTGCAAGGGTTTCTGCAAGTTCTCAAATCATTTATCCACACTATCCTGTTACTCTGACCTCCCAACTCTCCTGCTGGTCTCTGCATGTAGAAAAAGCAAAGTTTCTCCATGCTGAGACTGTATCAGCAGGAAAAGGTAACAAGCCTTGTGCAAGGTGGCATCCTGTCTGGAGTCCTGGGTGCAGCTCTGGAGCCCCCAGCACAGGAAGGACATAGAAGTGTTGGAGCCAGTGCGGAGGAGGCCAGCAAGATGCTGAGAGGGCTGCAGCAGCTCTGCTGTGAGGACAGGCTGAGAGAGTTGGGGCTCTGCAGCCTGCAGAGGAGAAGGCTTCCAGGAGAGCTTGGAGTGGCCTTGCAGGGTCTGAAGGGGGCTGCAGGAAGGCTGGGGAGGGACTATTGCCAAGGGCTGGGAATGGTAGGACAAGGGGAATGGGTTTGGAGTGTCAGAGGGGAGATTGAAAGTGGATGTGAGGAGGAAGTTGTTTGCAGTGAGGGTGGTGAGACACTGGCACAGGTTGCCCAGGGAGGTTGTGGAGCACAGAAGCACAGAATGGGATCTTTGATCTTTGCTCTTTGATCACTTTGGGTGATTCTGTGCTCCACAACCTCCCTGGAGGTGTTCAAGGCCAGGTTGGATGAGGCCTTGAGTGCCCTGTGCTAGTGGGAGGTGTCCTTGCCTATGGCAGGGGTTTGGCACTGGCTGAGCTCTGAGGTCCCTTCCAACCTTCCCATTCTATGATTCCATGATTCTAATGCATGTGCCAAGCTCGCTACCAAACCTCTCACCACGGGGAGCAGCAGTGCTCACCCTTCCTCTTCCCACAAGGACTGAGCTCAGCCCCTGGGGGTTACAGCCCATCCTGCTGTGCATATGAACTGAGGTAGTGTCCTGCTGCACCTCACCTGCTGGTCCTCAGAGCCAGCAGAGCATGGGAAGCTGTGGTTCCCTTCTCAGAAAGAGTAACTGTGCCTGCCCAGGCCGTGGGCAGCTGTTTGGGGCTCCCACCTGTTAAATGCTCACCTCTGACCCTTCCTCCTGAGGTCACACTCAGCAGTTAAACTCTGCACGTTTGTTTTTGTGATGGTTTTTCTTCTGTTCCTCTGAGTGAGGGAGCACACAAGCTTCCCAAAATGGCCTTCTGGACAGAAACCAGACTGCAAAATGTCTGCCTAGAAGCTGGGAGTGTGACTAAGTTGTAAGAAACAGGAAAATGTCCTGCAGCTGCCACCAGAACACCCTGGCTGAAGCTGTGCTGCAGAGTGATTTCACAGGTTCTGTGCCCTGGGACCAGCCCTGTGCAGTCCCAGGGACCTTAGTCTTGCAGAGCAGCATCAGGTGTGCCAACCTCTCAGGTGGTTTCTCTGCTCCACACATATGCCATGGAGTCTCCTGCACCTTGTCAGTGTGGCTTTAGCAGGCCGGGAGATGCTGGACATGCCTTTGGCAAATGCCTGTGCTGTGAGTGCTTGCAATAGTCTAAGAGAAGCCACAGCACTGGGCTGAAAGCTCCAGCTCCTGGGGTCACAGAGTCATAGAATGGGGGTGGGGATGGATGGAAAGTGACCTCTGGATACCACTGAGTCCAACGCCCCTGCTAAAGCAGGGGCACCCAGGGCAGGCCACACAGGAACACATCCAGAGGGGTCTTGAAAGTCTCCAGAGAAGGAGACTGCATAACCTCTCTGGGCAGCTGCTCCAGGCCTCCAGCACCCTCACTCCAGTTTTTCCTCCTGTTCAGAGGGAACCTGCTGGGTTCTAGTGTGTGCCCAGTGCCCCTTGACCTCTCACAGGCCACCACTGACAAGAGCCTGGTCCCTTCATGACACTGACCCTGCAGATATTTGTAAACCTCAACAGACCTCTGGGGCTGCTCTTCTGCAGTCTCAACAGCCATGGGCTCTCAGTCTTTCCTCCTCACATGTGTTTCAGTCCCTTCAGCATCCTTGCAGCCTGCCCTGGACTCTCTCCAGCAGTTCCCTGTCCCTCCTGAACTGAGGAGCCCAGAACTGGACACAATACCCCAGGTGTGGCCTCACCAGGGCAGAGCAGAGAGGGAGGAGAACTGTCCTTGACCTCCTGCCCACACTCTTCTTTATGCACCCCGAGAGCCCATTGGGGCCTTCTTGGCCACGAGGACACATTGTTGGCTCTTGGATGACATTTTCCACAAGGCCTCCAAGGTCCATGGACTTGTTTTCCATCAGGTCAACCTTTAATCTCTACTGCTGCAGTCCAGCCCTGTGATCAAAGTGCCCATTAGTGGCAGGCAGCAGAAAATCTGAAAGCTTAAAGACACAAAGAGCAGAGCAATGGAGGAAGCCTGCATGTGCCAGCCTGAGACCTCTAAGAGCAGAGCAATGGGGGGAGCCTGCATGTGCCAGCCTGAGACCTTTGAGAGCATTTTGGCAGTCATTAGTTTTGTTACCCTGCTGAAGCTTCATTAATGCTTCATTTTGGTGACACTGCTGAGAAGGAGCTCTGGAGCTGCTGCTGGTTCCTTTGGGAAGGCACAGGAAGGGCAGAGGGATGGGCAGGCTGCAGCAAGCAATGCCAGAGCCATGCTCTTAGGGAGTTTTTCTCCTGTTTAGAATCATGGAACAGCACAGGTTGGAAGGGACCCCTGGAGGTTATCTGGTCCAGTTCCTCCCCACTAACAGCTAGAGCAGGCTGCACAGGTGGGTTTTGAAAGCCTCCAAACTCCACAAACTCTCTGGGCAGCCTGTTCCAGTGTTCCATCACCCTCAAAATAAAGAAGTTTCTCCTTTAGAAGCTTCAGAGTCTTTCAGGTTAGCCAACAGAGACAAAAGCCTTGGGAAAGTTGTGAATTTAGCAGTGAACCCAGGGGCCCTCGATGAAGCAGGAGAATCCTGTGCCTGGGGCTCAGGTAAACCACAGGTTCATGCCCCTGAAGCCTGAGCTCAGGACAGAGTTATTCACGGAGCAGCCTCTCAGCTTCCAGCATCAGCTCTCTGGCAGCGCTGCAGGTTTCAGGGAGCAGCTGCAGAAGGGGCAGGACTTTACTTTTTGGGCTGAAGGATGATGCTGTTGTGTAGCTTGTCCTTCAGGCTTGAATGCCAGGGCAGTGAGGCTGGATGTGGTCAGGAAGAGGCAAGCAGGGCCAGCACTCACTGCTCATCTGGAGCTCCTCTGGCCTCGGTTCTACATGGAAAGCTCTGCCCTTTTGTGGTCCTGGCTGGGCACAGGCACACCTCTGGACATCTTTGGTCACTTTGGGTGATTCTCTGCTCCACAACCTCCCTGGAGGTGTTCAGAACCAGGCTGGGTGAGGCCTTGAGTGACCTGTACTAGTGGGAGGTGTGCCTGCCTATGGCAGGGGGTTGGAACTGGATGATCTTTGAGGTCCCTTCCAGCCTTACCATTCTATGATTCTATGTCTCACTCATCCACTGGGGCCAAGGAAGTTCCTTCTTCCACAGTCTCCTGGAATTGGCCCTCTCTATCTGTTCCTCGTTTTGTGGGGCTGAGCCTGCCCCCAGCTGTTCCTGGCACTTACAGGAGGCTCTGAGGTTCTCTGCCCTTGTCTGTGTGAGGAGCTTTGCCAGCCTCGTGCCTGGAGCTGGGTGTACTCGTCCTGCTACAGTGGCCTCTGAGACACAGAACTGTGCAGCTGGACTTCTGGATGGCGTAAGCTGAGCATCTCTCCTGGCTTCAGTTTGAGCAGCAGCATTCGGATCTGTGTGGCAAATGCTGGGCACCACTACACAACACCAGAACACCCCTGAGGGCAGGAAGCAAAGTGCCCTCTGGCAGCAGTCTGCTCAGAGCAGGCAGCTAGTGCCACAGAGTGCCCCAGCAGTGCCCAAGTTGAACAGAGCCCCTCTGAGGCACGCAGGGGGGTAGAGACAGGAGGAGATACTCACGTGGCATGATGCCTTGGTCTGCCAGCTGCTCACGGGTCCTCCTCTGCTGAAGCCGCAGCTGTAGAACTGAGAGAGGGAGAGTGTCAGGAAGGGGCCTGCTGAGGCACTGCTGCATCTGCCAGGGACAGTGTGCTGGGGGGGGCTGTGTGTGGCACAAGGCCTGCCACTGCTCCCTGCTGCTGCTGCTGGATCAGCCTTGATGCAGCAGAGTGCTGCAAGCCAAGGAGGGCTTCCAGGGAGCTGCAGAGCCTGCACCCGTCCAGTGTGGATGGCCAGGGCAGGGCTGGTGCCTGGCACAGGCTGATTCCTGCCTGCCAATAGCAGCCTCAGGTGGCCATGACTTCAGCTCAGATGGTTGCTCAGCTCTGAACCCTGAAGTTGGGAGGTGCTTCCTCCCCCCAGCACTCTTCGTTTAGCTTTCCAGCTCCATGCCTCTCCTGAGGGCCTGGCAGCACATTTCCAGCCCTGCAAGGCTTGCCACAGGGTGCAGATGTCCTCACAATGTGGTGAGGAGAGATGAGTGCTACATCTGCAGGAACCCGCTGCAGTCTCCAGAGTCAATTCTCTTGGGCACCAGGCACCAACAGGTGGGAATGAGCCCCTGGCAGGGGCACCACACAGGGCAGTGGCAAGGCCTCAGCTGCAGAGCATTAAGTGGGTGCCCAACAAAGCAGCAACTCTCAGGGTTACAGTGTGGGGGAAGGGCAGTCCACTCTGCCCCTGCCTTGTGCAGGGCTCAGAGCTCAGCACAGCCCAGGGTGGCACAGGTTGGCTCATACCATTCCTCGGGCAACCCTGCCTGAGCCTGTAGGCAATGACACCTTCATGGAGTCACAGGATGCCAGCTTGGAAG
>VWYK01008870.1:4243-20092 GCA_013399775.1 Semnornis frantzii | reverse complement strand
AATCTTGTAACAAACCGGATGGATTGTTTTATGGCATGTACTTACTAATTGATTGATTTGAGGAACTATAGTATGCAAATATGAAACCAACCCTTCGATCTGCACAAAGAATTTTTCTTGCAATGGAAATACCTTCATATCTGTGCTTGTGCTGTGTATTTATACCTGTTTCTTTTGCTGTCTAGCCAGGAGATGGCTCTGTCTAGCCATTCAAAATGGACATGAGCATTTCTGAAGCTAGAGGTAATTGATATTCCTTGGGAGAAGTGTATTTAAAACTGGTATTTTTATGCATCTGTTTCATTAATTTCTGGATAGCTGTAGAAAAAGGCTTGAATGGGAAGGAATTCTGAGCAGAATTACAGTGAGAAAAACAGGCATGTGGATATGTTTGCCTGTAATTGGAGATCTGTTTGTGGAATGCCAAGATAAGGGCCTTGCAGTAAGCAGAACCTGGCTACAAAAGTCAGGTAGGAAATTACTGGGCTGTCATGCCAATGGAAACAGCCTTTGGGCTGAAGCATATGTGTCTGCAAAGCATGTTGTTACACCTAGAAGCTATTTCCACCGATCCTAAAATAAAAATGGTACACGCTGAGTGGCTTCATACTGTTAAGCCACTGATGATACTTCAGTCTGTTACTTGCTGGGAAACGTGGACTAGTGATCAACTCTTTGGTACTTGTGGCCCTCCCTCCATAAGACTGAGGGAAGAGTAAGCACAGACTACTAAATTAAAGGGACAAGACAAATACTTCAAAAATCCATCTGCAAAGAGCAGTTGTTAACCACTCTGTGTAATATGCAGCTAAAAGTGAGGAGAGCAAGTTGAAAGTCTTATGTGCTGCACAGTGAACTATGGACATGAAAGAAGTGTTAGGCATATGTTGTAGCTGAAAGAACAGATGCAACTTGACCATGAATTTTAGTTTTGAAGTGTGAATATCCATGTCAATGATCACAGTTCTTACACCATGATACTCTTGTGTCATCTAGATCTGCACAAGTGAAACCTTGCTGATTAGGTCAGGTGAAGTAAGAATTGGAGTATCTTGTTTGCAGTCATAGCTTCTTAGGCCAAAGAAAACAGTAGTGCTTTTCTGATAAGAAGTAGATTATTAACTGTTTTCTAAAATAAAATTAAAAGCAGTTAATTGGAGTAGTGGAAAAATTCTCGCTGTTCTTACGTTGTCTTCTCTTGCATTGCAGAAATTTGTTTTAATTTACAGCCACTTGCTAAGCAAACATTACTGAGAAAAGAAGAAACTGCACTTTCCAGTCCATGAGGCTTTAAGTGAAGTCTTTGTCCAGATTCTTAAGTTTTATGACACATGACGTGTTTGAAAATATTGTAAGATTGTCTTAAAATGGCCTTTTTTTCTTTCTTGATATTCAGTAACATTTTCAGTAGTGTTTAATGGTGAGAGATCAGTCTTCAACTTGTAGATGAAAACCTGCGCATTTAAACTCAGACGTATTTCTATTGAAAAGAGAAAAAGAAAACATAAACATTTAAAGTTTCAATAAATACAGCAGTGTGATGGGTAGCATCTGTTCTCTGGAGACAGGACTCCATTTAGGACTTCTGTAAGTCACTTATTTTCTGTTTTTCTTTCTTTGCGTGCTGCTTCCTTTATAGGCAAGATGATTTACATTTTCCTTGATACTAAGATGCCTATGTGATCTTGAGATAAGAATCCCAAATTATTTAACATTTGCGGGAAACTCTGGCTGGTAAATATTAGTAAGTAGATTTTGAAAGGCTGGACTTCTCTTTTGAGGTTTTCAGTATGGTCAGTTCATTTTCAGTTGGGAAACATGTATTTAGTTGTGCTTTTTCCCCAGGAATTTCATAGAACTAAGCAGATTTTGGGCATACAAGGCTGACTTGTTTGTATGCTTTGTTGCTTTTCTCCTCCCAGTGAGAGTTCATAGTTAAATAATCTTACACTTATTAAATGTGTGTGGCCGAACGGTCTACTGTAAATGTTTTGCCATGTGACAAAGTGTGAAGATCTAATGAGCAGAGGGAGTTGCATGGAAGACCAGTGTTTTCTTTTATTCTGTGGTCCAACTGTACAAACACATTCACTGAGAAAAATAATGGCACTTGATTTCCACCCCCCACCCCTGTCATCTTTAGTCCTGGTACTTTTTCTATTTCTGAAGTAGATCGGTTTAACAGCTACACCATGAGCAGCCAAGACATCCTCATTGCCACTCAGAGAAGAGTGGGACAGGCAGGTGGAGAAGGAACATCTATAATTACATAAGGATAAGTTACTCTGAACTCCTGGTGCATCTAAGCACAAGAGGATCTAGAAAGCAAACTTAAGCTTATTGTGAGTCTTTGATCTACTTCTGAGTCTTCTAACTCTATGAGAATTAATAAGCGTGGCTTCTAGTGCAGCACTGCAGTATAGAAGATTTGCATTAATAGGCTCTTCACTTGAGATGCACAGCAGCTGGCTGTTGAACATGTAATTTTGCCAAAGTTAAAATAAGAGATTTAAGAAAGAAGCTTTTTCTTGTAACTTGTGCTTGCATATAATTAGCAGGTTCAAACTTTTCTATCTGCGTGATTGTTCTTTTACACTACATAAGTCTTCCAGAGGAGGTTTAATTACATAATTAAGGCTATAGTTATTATTTCCTGTGGAACATTTTAATTACAAATAGAATGTGAGGTGAAGTATCTGATGTTGAAGTGGAAGGTTTGCTCTGAGCTTTTGAAGCCATCTATGCTGGTGTAACTTAGTAAATGTTTCCCTGTGAAACCCTGAGGAGCGGAAATTCTTATTTGCATGTATCCACCCATGGGAACAATTCCTGTAAAGGTAGCCTGCAGAAGACATTTCTGAAGTTGCTTTCAAGCCACCTTTGCTTCATACCTTGAAATAAGAGGCCTAAAAATGGTTGCAGTTAAGAGGCATGTGTTCTTTAAATAATTGTTTCTTGCCTTAGGTACAAAGAGTGTTGGATTAGATGCCCAGGTCATGATGGTCTAGTGGTCAGGTTCTCCACAGCATTTCTTTTTCAAGTTTTACCAAGATACAGGGCAGGAAATTAAATTTCTTCAAAACCTGTAACAGTGAAGTATTAAAAGGTATTAATGGGTTCTTTAATGATTAAAAATAAGTTCTTTTCACACAATATTTTTTTCTTCATTATGAGAAGACATTAGAGTAAATGTATGTTTCTGCTTTTCTCAAAGATCTGAATTCTCAAGAGAGAGACTGATCTTGCAGATCAGACACCAAAACCTGAAAGCAGTCTGGCCGAGCTGCTTTTCTGGTTCTTCAGAATTCAGACTTTTTATGTGGGAAGGTATTCTCTTCTCATCCCTCAAGCCTCAAGAAAAGCTAAGCCAAAACCTAACTTTTTCCAGCTGTTCTGTCAACAACAACAAAAAACATATAATCCTGTTTATGACAATGGCACAGGAACTACTGCTGGCACAAGAACTAATGCTTGTACAATCATCTGAGCTTGCTGTTAAACAAGACGCGAAGCTTTACTTGGGGGGGGGAAAAGCATACCTGACTCAGAAAATGACACTATAAATGTTGAGTCCACAGACTGCATTTGTGAAGTGGAGGAAGCTACATTCTCCTTTTTAGAGTAAGGAAGGTGAAACAGATGGACCAAGGGGTTTGGCAGAAACAGGAAGTTTTATTGTTGGAAAGAATTTAGAGTGTAGGAACTTGAATTTAGTGGCTTACACACACTCTTCTGACTATTTACTTATGAAGTTTTTTTAACAAGGATGTGGTTTGAAATGCAAGATTTCCTGAGTGGGGGGTTTGGAGAGGTAGTCTTGCTCGACAATTTAATTCATATGTGCTTAATGCCATGCACTGAAAATGCAGCACAGATAAAGCTCCAGTGATGAGCACCAGAAATCTCTGTTGGTGTGGAAAGGAATATCCAGGATTTGTTTGCCCTGGTGAAGTGAAATGTGGTCACTGATACGTGCTTGCATTCAGGCTTTCCAGTGACTTAAAGAGCTGTGGTCGAAACAAAACAGATCTTCATGCCACTTGCCAGAAAGGGCATGAGTCTGCACACTCAGGAAGTTTATTTTGGGGCTGGTAATGAGAAAGGTCAACCTTTTTCTCCTTTGTTGGTGAAACTTTATGAAATATAAGGTCTGTGGATGGTTCTTTGCCCAAGTGGAAGAGGGTTTTCTTCAGTAGTCTCCAGCTGGGTTAGAGCTCTGGAGTACAGCAAATCAGGCAGCAGGAAGACTGTCACCTGGCTGGTAGGTTAGCATGTCAAGAAAAGCAGCCGTGGCTGTACACAAACTGTAGCTACAGCTATTTAGGCCCTGCCCTTAGAATAAAATGAAGGGAAAAAAACCAGCAATTTAAGGCTTGTTAAGCTTGGCAGGGATTTCAAGTTTAATTTATTTCAGGTCAAACACATCTTGTACCCACGCAAATAATTAAAGTTATCTGAAGCCTGTTTGCATGAATTACTCTGAAAACAAATTTTACCGAATACAAAATGAATTATTCCACCATAAAATAGATGGAGGTACTTAGAATAAACTACTTTGCATCTTTTAGCTGTCAGCTTACTTGTTTAAATTGCCTTATTACTTGCTTGTCTCAGCCTGTCTAATGTTGTCCTTAAGTGCTCTGGAATAATCTTGTCTTCATACAGTCTTGCCTGTATGTGTATGCCTTTGTATACACACTTCAGTGCATATCTTGTATGTATGTATAGTGAGAGCATGCAGCCAAGCATGTCTTCATTGTAGCTCCAAGTCTGTGGCCCAAGAGCTTTCCCTTCTTGCACTTCTGAGCCTTGTCCTGAGAAGAGTAACCTCTCAAACCATGGTGTACCACAGCTTGCTTACTTGCTGCTTTGAAAGCTCTGCCTTTTAGGGGAGGGATGGTGGTTCTGCCCCAGTGGTGTCTTTACTTCTCCACTGCAAGAGCTGCCTCTGAAAGTGTAGATGCTGTAGCTGAGCCTGCTTCAGCTGCCCCTTCCCCCTGCCCTGGGATTGCCCAGCACTTCTGGAGCCTGTGGGACCAGGGTCCTCCAGACCAGCACAGAAGGGTATGGGGAGAAGAAGTAGGAGGACATGGTGGCGTTTCTCTGCCTCCTGTCCTCTGTACTCGAAAGCACTTCAAGTAGGCAAAACAAAAACTCTTATTGCTTCAAATATTAATTCTTTAATATGAAAGAAGACAGAAGAGAAAGCAGTCTTGGGCTCCAATACGTGGTCAGATCTATCTTTCTAGTACTTCTTAGTCCCTCTAAGTGGTTCCAGTTGATTTATCAGGCTTAATGGAAGTTATCTTCTGTTGCCTTTCTCTTCCATGTTCCTCACAGGAGCATCTCATGTTTTGGCCTGGGGCTACAGGCCTCCTTGAAGGTTTCCTCCCATTCCTGAGTCCCAACTTAATCTGCTACATTGGTGTTGGCTTTTTCCCAATGCTGCCAGTGCTGACTGTGCTACTTATTTATCCCATTGGGCTTCATTAAAATAGAGCTTCAGTATAATTTTTAGGCTATTTGGCACATCAGTGCTGTTTGCATCTAATGCACAGAGATTCAAAAAATTAGCTGAAAGCAATGACTCTTTTTGAGTTTACTCTGATTTTTGTCAAGAACTGAAGTCCTATTTCAAATTCACCCTTAAACAGCACTCCTAAGATTTTCTTTTTCTTTTGGTATCTTTTTTTCTTACTCTTCCGTGAGCATCTATTTCCAGATCCAGACTGTTTGCATTAGCTCTTCTGTTCACCTGGATCCCCCCTTCTGAGTATTGCAGCTGCTTCTTAGGATGGAGGATGGGGAAGGAGGTTGGTTGCTAAATCTCTTCCATCCTTTAGCTGGCAGGAAGAAGGTGATTCATCCTGTCAGCTCTGACTTGGAGCATTTCTAGACCCCAGATGTGTGTTCCCAGATTGGCTGCACTTCCTTGGAAGCAGAGCTGTGAGGGAATGCAATAGAGATATCCAGGTTTAGCAGCACAAGAGCTATGTAAATGCAAATATATCGTTGATGGCCCAAACTGAATATCCAGCTGCACTGCGTCATGTGGATTTATGAGACTGAGTCTCCACTAGCTCATGAATTTCTGCTTCTGATCCGTTGCTTGTTGTAAGCACACGCATCTTCGCAGATGGATGTGCTCAGGGATCTGGTCTGAGATGGTTGTAACTCTTTCTGTCTTATATTTCAAGTACTGTTTCTTGAACTATGACAGGCAAGGAGCCCAACAGCCATATGGCGAAGGACGTGCTGCCTAATGCCTTATTCTCTTTTCTGACTGCATTTGGAGTCATCTAAGTTTCGAACACTCCAGACTTTTGGATGAACTAGCCTGGCCTTCCACTTTGAAGCACTCTTCCAGAAAACAAGTAGACAACTGTGAACTGTGAAGGAGGGTGTAAAACATCATGAAATCAACTCTGCAGCAAGATTTTTCTTAGGAGGCTTATAAGGTGGTTAGCAACGTGAGACCAGACTCCTCGATCATCGTTGATTTGGGTTCCTTAAGATAGTGACAGTGAATCAGCTCTTCTAGATCAGTAGTAATTACTTTAGAAATCAACTCCCTCAGTTTCTGATAAACCTTTACATACTTGTTTAGCCAATTTATAATGTGTTGATGAGTATTTGATACCATCCTGATGTCATGTCAGCTTTAAAAGAAAAGTGCTGGCTGGAGTAAGGTGTCATGGGGCTTGAAGTTTGGATTGCAATGTGCGAGGCTTCCTGTTTCTGGTCGCTGCTTTGGTTTGAGGTGTTGGTCTTTCTCTGCTGGGCTGGCTGGGGGCTTGAGAGGTGGGTGGGGTTGTTTTGTTGCTGTCTTATGCTGCTACTTCTGCTTTTGCTGTGCTCTTCTGCAAAACAGGCTAAGGTCATTTGTATGTTGTATTATTTCCATTAAACTCAACCACTGGATTTTTTGTTACCTTCCCTCCCAATATGCACGGGGAGGACTTGCTTGTGAAAGTGGGCTGTGTTAAACTGGTACAATGCCAAATCTTACTTCGTTCAGTTCCTGGCTCGTTTGTATGTTACAGTAGAAATTTAGGTGTGAGATTTTTAATACTTATTCCTGTACCTTCATCCAATAAAGAGATGTTTCAGGATAAGTTGAACATCTCAGTATCTTGTTACAGTGTTTTGTTTGGTTTTCCTCAAGTAAAGTCACAAAATGGAAAGCTCCATTGCAGTTAAAGTAGTGTTGTCAAGGACAGCCATTTAGATATTAACTGATAAGATCTTAACTTTCCAGGGTAGAGCTGTTTCCTGCTTAGGAGTGCATTGGAAGAGTGATGTTAAATTAAGTGTTCTCTTTGAATCAAAAAATTGCATGTGCATCTTAGCCTGCTGCCCCATAGTTTTTACTATAAAATTTGATTAAACCAGTGCACAATATCATGATGTTTAAATGTCCTGTAAATTACTAGTTTCCAACAGGTGTGTGCAATAAAGGTGGAATCTCATGACTCTGGAGTACATTCAGTATTTAACCAAACTTGAGGTCTGGACACTAGCTGCTTTTTTCCTGTAAAGCCTGCTAAACATCATTAGATCTTTGAGGATTATGGATTATTTTTCCATAACACTTGCTTAGAATTTCCTCTGAAGGGAGATATTAATATGTTGCATGTATCTGCTAATGGAGGGAAATGGCTGGATGGTCCCTGGCAACCAGTGGAATAATAAACCTTTCCTTAGGTGCAGGTTTAGAGCATCCTCTGGCAGAGACTGTAGTGGGGAGTACAGCTAATGAGAGAGTACAGCTGATGAGGTCAAGGTACTTGGTATTGAAATGCTTTCCATTTCAAAGTGTATACACTTAATATGCTTACACAATCACAAAGACTTATCGGTACAAGGTGCCTCTGACACTCGGATGTTGAGGGCTAAAGAAATTGGGCAGCTATAGCAGAGGAACTGTTGGTGTACATGCTGGTTTTGTAAGCATACCAGAACTCATCTGGTAAATTTACTTACAGTTGCTTGCCCTTAAGCTTTGAGTGTCCATTCTGAATACATTTGACAGAAACAAGAACAAAGTTTTTGTTAAGTGTTGCTAGCATACATATTTAATACATCTCCTACCTAATTCCTGCTGTGTTGCCGTCTTTATTCTTCTTCTCTGAAAATCACATTCTTTCTGGAAAGATCGCTTCTAATGTTTATAGATAAAAGATCGTCTAAGAGATCAGAGAACTGTGTGTTTTGCTGTAGTCCTGTGACTAATTGAAAGATAATGCAGTAGAAGGGAGGTGGGAGGGAGGACAAAAGAGGAGGAGAGAGGCTAGGTGTGTGCAAGTCACAACTACAAGCTGTACTTCATTGCTGCCGGGGGGTGTGGAAGGAGAGGGTGTATAAATGTAAGTTAGCTGAGATGGAATAAAGCCCTAAGACAATACTGTTTGTAACTTGTGTGTCATATCCACATCAGCCTGTCAGCAGTGGAGATTAGGGTTTTATTTGGCTTGGTAAATTTGTATCAGAGCTGCAATGTGTGCACACACCAGGGAGTACAGGAATTGCAGCCTTTGCAGGGTATTGTGCTTGAGTGACACCCAAGCCCAAGTGAAAGTTTCCTTTTTCTCTTCTGAAAGGACCTAGAGTAACTAGAAAAAGGTAATCCTTAAGACTGAATCTAGCCCCTATCTGACTTTAAGACCACTTTCTAGAATTAAAACAATTTAATCATAGTCTGTGCTTTCAACAGATTTCAGAGTAGATGACCTTGGTTTGTGGTGGGTCATATGTTTACTCCTATATGTAAACTGTAGCCTGTTGATCAGACAGGAAATGTTTTGGGTTGAAAAGCTTCCTGTCCTGTCCTCATTCATGTGAAAATGAAGCTTCTCGATGCTGTAGTCTTTTCTGGCACATCTTGTTACTGGTGTCCCAAGGGTTATGAGCCAACAGGTCGAGGAAACTGCACTGCAGATGTTCAAAAGAGGTTGCAGAGCTCTTTCCAAAGAATGCCGTTCCATCCAAGCAAATGATTGGTCTGAAAAAAAAAAACAAGGCTGGGCCTCTGGGACATTGCTCTGATAAATTATTGTGGGAGAGCTAAATGAAAAGGACTCTTGAAAGACGAATAGCAGGCAAACTTGCTCTCAGGGCAAGAGAGTTTTGCTTAAAACATCATTTGTGTGAGGAAAGGCCACAGATCAGATACTGGGAAAAGTCTGAGGCTAGTCATCCCAGATAAGGATATGGGTACGTGCATCCAGCACTGATGCAAACTGTCAGATTTTGGATGACTGCATGTGCACCTTAGTATGTGTCAGCTATATCATTTGATCCTGTGGTAACTGAGGAATGAGCAGTTGCTCCATGGTGACTGTGCTTAGTCTCCCCACCATCATTGCGTATAGCAAACAAGCACCGTGTCCCTTTAATCAGCTGAGGGAGTATTGGCACTCCTGCCTATAGCAGCCAGCTTAGAGTGTGTCCAGCCTGGTGTCAGACAAATAACACAAATAACTAATCAACAGGTATGCTCTGTCAAATGTCTACTCCTGCAAGTTCTCCACAGTAATACCTCTGTTCATGTGTTTTCTCCTGTGGGGAAAAGGGTTGCAAATTTGTGGGATATAGGCAAGTCCTGCTGACCCTGGCTCCCTGATACAAGTCAGTCAGTTGAACTTTATACTATAGTAGCCCTATTTGTCTCTTGATCAGGTAGAGGCTTCTCTCTACCTAGGAAAATGTGGGGACCTGCTTCAGGAGTAGAGGCACGCGATGTATTTGCTGCATTTCACACGACTTTTATTACCTGCATTTCATTTGCCCGGTGAACACTATGACCTCTGCATGAAAAAGTCTGTTGGATAGTGAGGGCATAGAGAACTTAGCAAAAATCAAAGCATTTACAACATCTATATCTTTGAAGTGCCTATTTAATAGTGCTATTGTCATGCCAGTTGGAGGCAACACTTCTCTTTGCAATTGAAAGGCTCAGCAGAGCTAGCTGATAAGCACTGGTGCCCTGCTGGGAAACTGACCCTTTGAACTGGGAAGAATCCCTCCAGATAAGCAAGTAATGGAATTTTTATCGGGTATTGCTTTTTATTGTAGCGTGTTTAGAGTTGTCCTTCTATGCAGTAAAAGTATTTTCTCTCTAGTTTAGTAGATGTGTGGGTACTGTAATATTCACACTTTAAAGAGTCTGCTTCCAGACTTGGAAGGAACAACCATGCCGTGCTTGCACACAACAGAAAGGAAGTAATGACAATATAACTTAAATAACAAATGTATGTTGATTTTAAGAACCAAATTTACTGAGCATCCATCTCTCAAGGTAAAGGAGGGGAGTTGTGAGGATATTCTTAGCATCTTTGCCGGACAGATAGAAAGCTTTCCACTGTTACTTTCTCTATCCTTTTTAATAAATCAGGAAATGTTTAATTCTGTTTTCACTTCAATACAGAAATTAATGTTCTCTTCTATATTAAACCACGTATATGTATTTGTCTCTAAACATACAGCTTTTGCCTCAACAGTGTTTGCAATCAAAGCACTGTTAAATGCTAGGCTTCTTCTGTGCAGTCAAGAATCTGCTTTTGTTTAAAGAAAGGATCCCGATTTTCAAGGCTTTTCTTTCTAAGCTATAAAACTGAACCATTAGATTTCTTGTGTCAAATCTCACTACCAAAAATGCAAAGAGAAGGAAGCTAAAATTCAGACATTACCTGGTTTTGAGCCTTACTGTGTCCCTGTCTCAGACTATTGATATTTCCAATATAATCATTCCAAGTAACTGCAGCATGGGTGCTGTGGAAAGGCTGCTGTTGTCTGGGGGAACGATTGAGTTGGCTTCTAATGTTCTGGGTGGGGATGTTGCATATTCAGCCTGTGCAATCCGTTTGGCAAAGCAGCCATCTCTGGCAGGCTACACATCCAATGCAGATGGTTTGAGTTGTGATGTTAGAGACAATAACAAAGAAGATATGACTCTATTAAAAATATTGATCCAAACAGATTCACCTCTTGGACAACCTTTAGAACCAAAGGAAACTGTAAGAAATGGGTTTCTGCAAAGCCATGTGGGAAGCTGCTGCCGTTGCACTGGAAGAAGGGAGACATTGAGTACAAATTAATCAATCAAGTTCAGGCTGACGTTCTTTGTGTCAGGTTTCCCTGTGATCTTGCTAAGATACTGCTGCAGTGGGAAACCTTTCTTTCCAAGTAGTTTTATGCTACTTACTTGCTCTTTAGAATGCGCTTTATTCCTTACCAACAATATAGCGCCACTGTGCTATATTAACGGATTTGTAATTTAAAGAAGGGGAACAGGGAGGGACATATGGCAAATAACATGCTTTAGTTCTTGTAAGCACATGATTTTGAAGATAAACAAAGCTGTTTCCTTATCCTCAGCATGTACTTATTTTGTTTTGCTGATAATGAGAAACAATTAGCACTGCTAAGCATGATTGAAAACAGCAGTATCCCCTGAAATTAATGTCTATGTGAGTGACATTGAAAGTCTTTTTTGCTTCTTTGCATTTGCTCTAGAGTTCATTCGTAAGTGTAAGATGAATTTAAAAACATCATCCTAACTCCAAAAAGTAGTTTCAAATATCTCTAGTTTTCTTTTCACACTTCTAACAATGGTCTTCTCAAATGTGCATAGCTAAAACAATTTTTTATTAAAACTCCGACTCTATCCAAAAGTTTCCAAACTACTGAAGAGTTTTAACAGTGTTTTATAATACAGAAGTTTTGCACTGAAGTTTGTAACTACTTCAGTACTCCAAATTCCAAAATGTAATTTCATTAGGAAACCTGTGTGAGCCTAAACATTGAGAGAAGGCAGCAGTTATTCTGCAGTTCCACATAATAAATGTTTTTATTAAAGTTAGTGGAAGTCTTCTCAGAAGCCCAAGAGTAATCTATGTGGGCAGTATTTCTTTTATCAGTATCTGGTCCCCTGATGCTGAGACCAGATGCCAGACTGCCGAAATCTGTGTTCCAGAGCCCTCGCTCATAGTTGGGCTGTGCTGTGTGTGCCACCACATGTGCCCATTGCAGAGATACGGCTCTTCAGACATGTTGAAAGGAAAAGACAACAATCCACTGAAGTGCTTATGAGGGAGCTGAGAACATGTGTTGCATGTGTTGGGGTAATACATGCAAGCATGGCCTGCGTGGTTCAGCCAGCACTAGCGCAAAGCCTCTTTGAGCTAGAACTGGAAGGCAATAGTAGTGTGGTGGAAAAACCTATACCCAACTCTTTTCTGGCCTACCTGGTAAGAACAGTCTCTGTGGCCTTTCCTATCTCCCACATACTGTTCAGTAGTGTTTGTTGTTCAAAAAACGCACCATGGAGCATAACACCAGGGAAATGGTGTAGCTGACTGCAGGCAGGTGCTTGAGCTTGTGCCCTGGCCCTATTTAATTTACTAGTGCAGGGGTGACTCAAATGTCCTTCATATTAGAGACAGGTTGAGGAATGCTAAGTGCCTTTTGGTTGTATTTGGCACTGTGCAGGCTGCTGCTGCGCCAACAACTCACGGATCATATCTCACTGGTCCTCCCAAGCCATACTCCAACATGAGTGCTCTTCAGTGCCTCCTGAGCTGGAGGCTGAATGCTGTCCTCTAATAAATTGCTTGCTGTGACCTGCACACTAAGGTTGTCTGCCCAGTCTGCACCTGAGGGCTTTCTTGCTGGAGACCACCTGTCTCCAGGGGCACAGCAGCCCAGGAATGTCCAGAACACCACTCTGTGTGTACAAGATAAGTACGTGAATTATTATGCATGTGCTGTGATAAGTTAATATAGGATTTAAAAGAAAAGCAGAGATGAGGAGATGCTCTGATGGGTAACCCTCTCAGAGACTGAACTGAGATCAGTAATCTGTCAAAAAAAAAAAAGCTGAACTCCATTGTTTTACAACACTTGCAGAGGTGATGTCATCTGTAACTACTGAATCAGCATTCTAGCAGAGAGCCACTCTAAGGTCACAGAGAGTGAGGCCGATGCCACTAAACCCAGGAACTTAGTTTATAAACATCTCTGGCCTAATTTAGGTTTGTTCTCAGTTTAAAAGACAAGACTTCTTTTAATACAAAGCCCAGCCTCTGAAGTATCTTTTCCACCAGATCTGAAAAATGCGTCCTGGAATTGAGAGGGGAGAAAAAGAAAATCATGCAATTTGGATTGTGATGGGTGTTTTATTCTTTTTTTTTCTCCCTTAACATTTAAAATAAAGAGGTACGTATCCCATGGATTGAGCTGTTTTTTTGTTCCCTTGTTAATGCTGTGGTGTTTCTACAAAGTGACCGTATTGAGAACAGCACAGAAACAGCAGCAGGTTGTTTTATACTGCCTCAATGTTCTTCTGATTAATGATGTCTGATTTCTTCTAACACTTCTCATATGAGTGGTCCTCTAGCTCTGCTCTTTGAAACAGTTGTACAACTGTGGCAGTAATTAGATGAACTCCAGCAACCAAACTTTTTCCCAGAGGGATTCTCCTGTTTTGCTTGCATCACCACCTAGGAGCAAGTGAGAGCTATGCAGAGTGAAACAAGTTATTCAGATGGAAAAATGGATTCTGATGCTGCATTGGTCTTCTAGAGAAGAGATATATATGCTGAAAACGTCACTAATCAAGCTCCAGTTATCCAGAACAAATTAAGCTAATCATTGTCTGTATTTCACAGATGCTGCTTTGCAGATGAATTGAGGCACCAGCACTATTCAGCGTTCTTGCATCACCATGCCTTATCGTGAAATATTTTTTTTCTTGTGAAATAACAAATTCCTCTGAGAATTTTACAATGTCACATTAATTTCTCCACTGCTGTAAAAAGCTTTTCTTTACCTCCATTTAGTAGTATCAGAGTAGTGAAATGTTGATAATACAATGATGTGCTGTTTTCCAGTGCCATCAAAGTAGCGCTCAAAGAAGTAGTGAACCTTTTCAAGACAGTGTAGTGTCAACCCATCTTTCAGATGAGGAAAGGTGACATCATAAAGGTTCTGCTGGAGCTGTGTGAATGGTCACAAGGTGATACTAAACCTTGATCCATATTTGAGGATTTCAGTTTGTATCATGTACTCTTTTCATATCTGCCATGTCTTCATTTGTTGTTCCATGTAGTTCTAATAATACAGAAGCTTTGTTCTGTCTTGGATTGGAATTTAAAGGGTAACTCACAAGTGTCTTGCTGGAAAACTTGGCTAGATTTGATTATTTGGCAGTTGAGTACATTAAAACATACAACTCTGCCTCAGGTAGTCAGTGTTCTCCCAAAAAATGAATGCCTGCTGTTCAAGAGATTCAGTCTTCCCAGGACAGACCATGTGTTTAATTATTGACTTGCTGTTCCGAGCAAAGATTGGCTTTCCAAACAGTGGGATTTGCTTTGGGTTCTTACTGAATGTTGTATGCTGTAGTGTGACACACGATATGCCCTGTGGCGTGTCATGTGCTGTGATGCTAATCAACATTCAATACCAAAAGAGGAGAGCAGCTGCTCCCCAGTCAGCATGTCTGAACAGTTCTGCACCCAACAGGGTATCATTTAATTCACACTAATGGATTAAGAACTGGCCTCATAACACTTAAGTAAATGAGGCTAATGATCAGGGGAAAATGCAAACTAGTTTTCATTTATTCATAGAGATAGATGTAATTAGAGGTAATAGCTGGATCCAAAACCTTGCTCTCCAGTGTTTATTTGTTGGTAGTACAAAATGTGAATGGATCATTCCACTGTTTGTCTCCTGTGAAGTTGCTGACTTCCCATAGAAGTTGAAGTATATGTGCTCTTAAGTGCTTATTGAGAGTTACAAGACTTAATGCAGAAAAGCTGCAGATAATTGCATCTTCTAAGCTTACTTCACTGTGTAGTAATGGAACTCTATTGAAAATCCACTGCTAGGAAGATCAGCATTCAGGTTTTTTTATCTTTTTACACTAGCCCTGCTGTGTAGATTGAGAGGAGGCAGCCTGTCTGTTGTGGTTGTGGCAACTGGGTAATAAGGTCATAATTAGGTACAAAGGTCTTAACTTTAGCATCCAAGCTGTAGACTGCTGGCTACCCTCCTCCATTTTTACACAGTATTCTTGTTCTTCCTCATTTGTGTAGTCTACTGTTCCTCTTGCAAGTCTGCCATCTCAGTGGCATAGCTGATGCCTCTGATCAATCATTTGTGTCTTGAAGAATCAGTTATGATGGCATAGTATAATGGCATCAAGCAGGAGTTGATATAGCTGCAATTTTAACAAGTCATCATCTGCTTGGATACTTTTTACAGTGCCAGCTGCATGCTTCTGACCCAACACTACAAGCTGGTTTTGACTCTGCATGTTCTCCAGGAGCAGTCCTCCTGATATGATATGTAGTGAAATAAGTTCATCTTTAATCTCATTTACAAGAGGAAGCTGAGTAACACTTGAGGCTCTGTGGTTCTGACAGAGAGACAGTCTGGGTTGTTTTCTGTAGTTCAGTGTGGTGCAGACTAACTACATAATATTCTGTGAGAGCTGTTTTTGCTCCTGTTGAGTGGACGTCTTCCTTGACCTTTGCATGGTAACAAAGTCTTGCCAAATTTTAGGTATTATCTGACAGCACACGAAGAATTGATTGAGGAAGGACTTGACAATTCAGCTGCATAATGCCATCAAGTTAGTTGAGAAAGCAGTGGTGCTGCTCAAAATAAGGTCAGGATTCTCCATGCTGTAACTGAAATCGTCTTAATGGAAATGCAGCTAATTTATCCTGATTGCTAATGGACACACTTTTTTTAAAAAAAGTCACTCTGTTAAGGTCCTCTTTCTGTGAATGGAGCTTACACCAGTCACAGAATCACAGAACGTTAGGGGTTGGAAGGAACCTC
>VWYK01008858.1:0-15740 GCA_013399775.1 Semnornis frantzii | reverse complement strand
TATTTTAATGCTGGATTTTAACATTAATGAAAGTTTCTGTTGTGGTAGGCCTAAGCAGGCCAAAATAGGCTTACGCATTTCCTGGTTTGCCCAGACATGCTTTTCTGCTCTCTCTCCTTCTGTTTTGGGGAGAAGCAACTGTGGGAGAGAGGACAAAGAACCTGGAGCCACTGAGTCTAAGCACTATGGCTTGCCCAGATGTGTTTGCATCCTGTGGCAAACAGGTTCACACACTCAGCTTGTGCCTGTGTTGTGCCAGGCTGTGTTCTGCCCTAACAAGGGTAAAGCAAGCTGATGGCTCACCTAATATGGCCAAGCTTGGCTAACTGCCATTCTGATTGGCTGTTCTGTGTCCAAAGGCCCAGTATTCTCAGACTGTACTGATAAAAGGAGATGAGCAGGTGACACAATGTGCTCTGTTGTTGTATCCATGCTTGTTTACTGCTTGCCACTGCCTTACTGCATCCTGAACTGCCTGGAAACTGCCTGCGTCAAGTTCACCAGGAACAGGCTCTAAATGTCTCTCTGCAATTGGCCTGCACAGCCAGGTTGACACCATGCTGAGACTGCACATCACTGACATCCTGCCTGCACCTGAAAGCCTCCTGCCAAGAGGGGAAGTCCTGGAGATACACAGATCATCCAGAGAGACCAGGACCAGCTCAGAGCTTGTCTGCCTCCTTTCCCCAGCAGCCTGGGAACAATCAGAAGTCTCAGCAGCTGACAAGACAGTAACAGAATTCCCTGAAAGCGTTTGGGCACTGTCTGAAGCTGTAGCCAGCCTTGCCAGTAGGGAAATGATATTTTGTGAGTGAATACTTAAAGCCTTTGTGATTCTCCATTGCCTTCTGCCATGAGCAGAAAGGAGCTCCCTGAACCCATCTGGGGAGCAAGCAGAGTTTTGACCACAAGCAGTACACTAACCGCAGGAACCTTCTCTTCCAGCTCAACTGAGTTCAATTAATATTCTATATTTTAGTTAGTTATTTCTAGATTCTAGCTATTATCTGTATCAAGTTTCCATGACTGTGCAAAGAAGTGATTATTATTAAAATTAGTGGTCAGGTTGGAGAGAGTTCTGAATATTGAATATTAATCAACAATATGAATCTTTGATAATCCTATCTTGCATCAATGAATTACCCCCACACAACACTCACTGAGGTTGTATATTCCTCAACATCATTTGTCTTTGACAAACAGAAATAAGACATACAGAAACACCTGCCCTTACAGCAGAGTAGATTTATCCATTATGAAAAGCTACAAAGAAATTAAAGCATGACACAAAGCCAAAGGGAGAAGCACTTCACATGCTGAAGTTACTGAGGGTGCCCAACCATAGCCACAATTAACCCATCCAGTCACTGAAAGGAGAATAAATCTTTTGTATTGTCATATGTATGAATATCTCAATAAATGGACACAGTGGTGAACTGCTCTGGAGAGACAGTAGGAAAGGTCAAAAGCTGATGATATTTCCATTACCTCCCACCTCACCTTCAAAGACATCTCTCAGTATTTTCCACATATTAATTTGTGGGAATGTGTGAACAGTAGGCTTGGCCAGACTAGTACACTAGTTCTGAGAGCACAGACGATGTACCTCACAGAAAATCAGCTGTTCCCACTGTGCTGTACCAAACAGTTGTGTTGTTTTTCTCCCTCTTTGATGCTGTAACCTTCAGAACCCTGCAACAGCTGAAATACCACTGACATCAGTGTTACTTACTATGTGCAGATCTCCTTTACTCCAGAGACTGAAGTGTGATTTTAGTGCTCCTCAGCACAAGTCACTAGTAAAGTTTTTATTTTTATGTCAGAAACAGAAGGTTTTGTCAGCAGCTGAAGTAAGGTTTTCCTAACTTAATATTGCCAATGGAGGATGTTTTGAGAGAACTACAATAAAGCAGAATTTTTCCACCCAATCTGCTCAGACACTAGAAGAGAGTCCTGTGGTTTGTAGTTTTGGGTACAAGATATCAAATAAATGGAGCAGATGGAGACAGTTCAGGGGAGAAAATAAGAATGATCATATATCCAAAGAACAAATTCTCACAGTCTATAGATTATAAGTCAGTCCAGAGCAGAGAAGATGGAGAAGGCAACAATACACTTTCAGATACACACACATATGCACGCATAAAAAGAGAGAATGCAAAGAAATTGCTGTCCTGGGATTATCAGAGTGAGAAAGATTAAGATTAGACACTAAAAACACTTTTCCTGTAGCAGAAACCCTCAAGCAGTTCAGAGAAAATCAGCTGCCTATGGAAGCTGTGAACTTGGTAGGAAAAAACAAAACACCTCTAGTGAGAGCAGTGATTAAATAACAATATTCCAGGAATAGTTCAAGTACAGCTGATTTCATGCTCTAGGGAAGGATTGGACACAACCATCTCCCTAAGTTCATTCCAACTCTCTCTCCTAGGACATTGCTTTTCTAAAAAGGCAAATTTCAGGTAAATCAAATCTCAATTTAAATGTTTTGGGTTTTTTTTTCATCTCCAGCAACAAGACACAAATCCATCAGTACACTCCTTCAAAATAGGAGTATGTGATGCACTGATTTTGTGTCAAACATTGAGACACTTTCTATACAGGCTGCACATACAGATTTACCTTTTTGTTTTCATCTCCATCAGAACAAATAATATAATAAAAATATAATATAATAAAAAATATAATCAGTCACATGCTCAAGTGTTGCTTTTATACAGAAAACTGAAAAGGAATAATGAGCTACAGAGCATTGTGAAAAGCAATTTGAGAACATTTATACTCTGTTCATGATGGCTGCCAAACGTTTCCTTTCCTACAAGCAAAACTGGGAGTTGTGTGAGCAGGACAAAACCAGGCTTTGCTTTAATTGCTAGGCAGGTGTCCTTTATTTAGGCTATTTATTAGGACTGATGTTATGGACACAATTCAAATGTGACACTGACCATCTCTTTAAAGAAAGCCAAGTTGTTTGTGTGCTTTGTGTTCCTTTTGAGAGGGGGTGGATATCATGGCACTGTCAATTTTTTCTTCCATCTGTGCCCAGTTCTTGCCCATTGCTCTGACAAGGAACAGGAAAGTGAAGAACACTGAAGAAAGACTCCTGGACAATTTATTGAAGGAGATGAATGCATTATTCTTGCTTCATTCATATAAGCAAGGTGAGATATCTACAGAAAAAGCAAAGTCTTAAGGGCATTTGGAAGGTCCTGCTCATCTTGTAGGAAATACTTGAGTAATTATTTTTTCAGTGATAAACCATTTCATTAAAATGCTTCCTGGCTTTTGCTTAAGTGGTGTTATAAAATGTACACTTAGCAAAGTCCTTACTCTTCATAAAACTGGCAGCTTTCCATCAATGACTCTGTGCCATGACTCAGATGTACAAGGGTACTCGAGCACAACAAGTAGGTTTGCTAGCTGCAAGATGTAAATGTTACCCAGAAGAGTGAAATTCACCTTTGAAACAGGACTTTCACATAGCACAGACCTTGTGCTGACAGAATGGATCAGGGCTGAACTCCAGCAGGAGCAACTCCTACTGTGATTCAGAAAAAATTCCATTGCTGGAGCTGAAGAAGTCTCACGTGGGGGCTAGCAATCATTCACTACTGAAAAAACAACACTGAAGGGAAAGGGATGTTATGACAGAAAAATTTGCTTCTTTAGATATTCCAAAAGTACAAATGATTTGCTCTGTGGCCACTGTTTCATTAGCAACTACAACACAGCAGATTTTTGTTTCCATCCATAGCAATCTCAACACGAATTTCTCCACCAACAAATTTCTCCAATTTAGATAGAAAATTCACAAAGCCTGAGAAAGGCAAAAGTGCTCAAAGGGAAACTAAATCAAAACCATAACACTATGAATCTGGTATCACTAATTATGATTTCCCTTGAAAACATATAACCTTCCAAACCAGCAGGCCTGGATTATTTCCAGTCATGAGTTTTTCCTGGAAACTTGCATCCAGAGAAAAAGATCATGAAAAAAATAACACATTTACTGCAATAAAAACTAACCCTTCTCTAAAATGAGTAGCAGAAATCTAGTGAGGAACAGTCTATAATGAATGGCTACAAGATTACAAGTGCATTGTATCTGCTACTCTGAAGACAACATTTTAATTGAGACAAACAGAATGCAGAACTTCATTGGTACTGATGCTGAGAGCATCACTGGTTTATATGCAGCAAGCCAAACACTGTAGTATTTGTGGCTTATATGATGGATGGAGTGCCTCAAAGCTGCAGAAATCTACAGCTCTCTGGAATCTGATCTTTTCATGAAGTACCTCACAAGGTAAGAAAGAAAAACTTACAGCTGGCAACTAATAAGGCTGGAAGGGCAGGGCAATGCAGCAGGACGATGCTGGACCTGTGGTTCCATCTACACTCATTTGTTAGTCCCAGCCTTCATATGCCACATCCAAAGTTGACAATTTCTGTCACTGACAACAAAGCTTTTGTAACTAGGAGGAAAATGTGATGTTTTTTTGCCTGTTTCAGATCAGGAGTATTTCTAGTCAAAGGCCATCTAACACTATCTGTAATTCCAATAACAATCTGGTTTGCTAACAAGTCCTACCTATGGGGCAGAAGTAAAAATTTTAGTTTCCTGTTTCCTATGGCAAAACAGACTGAAAACCAGAGAACAATGACTTGAGGAGACAATCAGTAGAGATGGAATGCACTCATCTAAGATCATTTAGTTGGTTTGAACAGCAAGAATAATCTTCAGACAGAAGCAAACATGGTGTAACAGCTGGATTATGTCTATCCTGCATCTCCTCCAAAGACATCTTGTTCATGTATGGTAAGTTCAGTGTCTCTGGGATATACTAAACACATCCAGCAAGTGGATGATCTGGACACCTCAAGCCTACAGCACATATGCACACAGTACCTGATACCTACTGTACCAGTCCTTCAACTAATACTGCACAGGAGGTCTTAGGAGTTGGGTAAACTGTGAAACTCAACTCAGAGAAGCTTCTTAGATATTGTGACAAGGCTGAGACATCTCCAAGAAGGGAATCTGGATGAGCATACAGAGTCCTCAGGAGATTGTATCAGATGGGATTCTGTAGGAGACACATGATGAAAAGGTAGCAATCCCCTCTCCTATTCTCACAAGTACATGGAACCATATGTTTACAGAGAGAAGCTGCTTCACTTGATACCTTTGAAGGTATCTTTTGAACAGCAGAAACAGCATTAAAGCCATCATGCATTTCATACTGTACCAGTGCCAGCTGGTATGCTATAGATATTTCTCCAAGCTAAGCTATAAAAAACATCCATCAATTATCTCTTCAATACAAGTTGGTTTGCAGCAACCAATCCCTTTCATGCATGGCACAGGCTGAACCTGGGCAGTAACACAAGCCAGCACTCAAGGAAAGTAAAAGAATCCACTTATCAATCCATTTCAACAAGTCCAGATAGAAAACTAGAGCCTGTATTTAAGGAGGAAGCTCTCTGCAATGTGAGGGGTAAAAGACTGGCACCGGTTCCCAAAGGATGTGGTTGAGGCTCCATCCCTGGAGACATTCAAGCTCAGATTCCATGGAGGCCTGGGCAGTCTGCCCTACTTGGAGGTGTCTCTGCTGACTGCAAGGGGGTTGGACAAGATGACCTTTGAGGGTCCCTTCCAACTCGATGCAATCTGTGAATTTCTTACAAATCACTGCCAAAAACTTTCCAGTTCCATAAATTTCCAGAGTTAGTCAGTCATGTATTTCATCCTGATTAAGAGCACAGTTATTTCCTCATTCTGTAGAAAGGCAAAATACAATGCTGGTAAATCAGTATCTCTAATCTATCTCTATTTTTCTGGTTTAGATCACCTGGTTGTCCCAATCAAGCATGAAACAATTAAAAAAAGAAAAAAAGTGTTTATCCTTCCCTTGAGCACTGAAATTCTTCAAACCAGCTGCTCACCGCTGACTGTGAAGGATGAAAATTGCTAGAGCACAATAGAAGTAATAATGAGTTCTCTGAAGTTAAGCATGTCATGGTCACAGATGCAAGCTCTGCAAGCTATCAAAAAAAATAATAAATTAATCTAGACAGTAGATTCCTGTTGAATTTCTCCACTGTCATCAGCTGTTTATTGTCATGCTACATTATGAATAAATGAAAGATTTAAAAGGTTTCAACATTTATTAAATTCCTAATTGGAATCACAGATACTGAGATCTGAGACTACTTCAAGTCATTTTCACTGATAAGCAAGCTCATCATAACATCCTCAAAGAAGTTATTCAATAAATATGCATAAGCAGTTGCTGAAGCAGAAAGCTGCTTTTAGGGAGTGGAGAGAAACTTTTGGGTAGTTTCTTTACCCATAAATGTAGCTAAATCAGTGAAGTCAGAAGTCAGCTGTCTGATCTGAGGCTGCTGTGGTGTGCAGAGAGAGATGCAAAACAAGAAAGAGGTGAATTAGGAAAGGGCTTTTAAGTGGGCATGTTTCACAAACCTGAGGAAACAGAAAGAGCAGGACTGTGTTCCACACAGCATGGATGAAACATCCATAGTATGGACCCCTCCAGCACACACAGTTTGCACACAAAAGAACTGCATGTAAATTCTCATGGCAGGAGGAAACAGATGCCTATGTTCCTTACTGAAAGCTCACCAAAAAAATCAGACAGGGTAGTCCAGACATGCAGACTTGACTGGATTTGTACTGTAACCATCAATCTGACCAACTGCCTCTGCTAAGTCTCCCAGACAAGCAAGAACTCATCTCCCCTACACACAGTCTCTACTAATAGCTGCACTACCAGACCATCTGGGAAAAAAAGTTGGGAATTCACATCCATGAGTCCTCTTACAGTACAAAAATTTTCATCTGTGACATTTCAAGCTATCCTTCACTTATTAATGACTCATTATTTTGTTGACAAGTAACACTCTAAGATCTTGGAAGCAGTATCTGCTAAGTGTCTCCCACTGGGGCAACTGCCAGTTTACTTTGCTGTTCTGTCACTCACACACAAATTTCATTCTCTGAACTCGCCCATCTCTCCCTATTGTCTCCCTTTTTAAGTGCAGCACAAAGAATTGAGAGCAGGAGTGAGAAAAAGAAATAAAGAAGAAACAGAATCTGACATTGTTTCACAATTACCCTCTTGAGCAGCTGCCTGGATCTGAGCTTCCATGGTCAAAAGTTGGATGGTGAACAGGATTTTTGCAGGCAAGTTGTGCCCCCGCTGTGTCTCCCATCAGGTGTTGAGGCAGATTCATGCCAATGAGTTAAAAAAACAAATACTGTTAGTAAAAGGATTGGCAAATCCTGAGTTTCTAGATCTAGATAGCAACCTACAAGCAAACTGGTGTCATTTGTTAGTTGAAAAAACAAACTCCTCTACAAGGAATCATCTTATCTTCCATGTAATTTTCAAGCTGTCAAATTTAAGCTTATGATTTTATTGCCCTTAAAGTTGAAAATATCCTCAGGGAAAACATCAGTCTGAAAGCAAATTGAATTGCAGGCATTTTAATATTAATCTGCTTTACTCAATATAACTCCCCCATTCAAATGACTCTCTCCTTTCAGAGCAATTTTGCCACTGACTCAGGAAGAATGACAGGGAGCTTAATACAGACAGGACTGAATCCCACCACCTGCCTGGCCATAAAAACCTTGGGGACACAACTCCATCTACCTAAATCCTGCCAGTCTTCACTGCCTATGCACTTAACAGAGCTTAATTCTGGAATACAAAGTCCAACCAAAAAAGACCAGATCATTTTCTGTACATCTCCAAGTGACACCTGCATTTCTTGCCTCTTGCCTCCATGCAATGGGAAGCTTTGGCTCTGGCTTTAAAATCAGGAGCTTCTATATACTAAAAACACAAAACAAAACAAGAAATCCACACACACCCCAAACAAAACCAAAAAAACACAAAAAACAACCCCATCAGGTACAAGAAAATAAAGAGAAATGGTCTCTCTCTTTCCCTGGCAGGCTGAATATTACAGACATCCCAGTTCTGTACCTGATTTTTTAGTAGTTTTACTATTAATACATGTAGAGAAGTTTTTTCTTAGTAGACAAACCTTTTCTTTACATCACAGCAGCAGCCCAGGGAAGGAGCCTGTGCAGATTTTCTGCAAGAATCTTGTAGGTAGACATATGAAGGACACAAAAAAAGATCCACAGGGATCTATATCAAGAAACATGCAAGCATGCCAGAGGAAAGGACTGCTTTCTCCAGAGAGGTATTACTTTGATCTTCTTTGCATGTAAAAGGGCAAGAAGAACCTATGATCAGTTCCAAATTTTACATAGCAGGAGATCCCCAAAGAAGTAAATTACCTTTAAGAGCAAACTACAGGTGACAAAACTGGGAACTGCAGCTCTCATGTGCCAGGGAAGAAGCACCTTTTGAAACAGGCAATGCACTGGGAAACGCCCCCATTAGATGAGACCAAGACCACCTTTCTTTCTTCTATCATCTATAATCCAAGTCTAACCACAGAAACAAAAATCAAGTGAATACTCAAAGGACAAAAGCACAGAGAAGGGCTCACAAAGAAGGGTTGCACTACACTGCTGCTTCCCAACACAAAAGATGAAGGGAGAGGAGTGGAACAGCAGGATTTCTGAGGGATGCTAAAAAGAAGCCAGCCACTGTCCCCTTGTTAGTGTGATCAGTATCAAATGAACAGCCCATCTATTTCCAGGAAAGTGGTGATGGAGTGAGAAAGTGTCTCAAAGAGGGACTGTGGTGCTGACAGCAAAGCTCTATTAATGTCTCAGGAACCAAGCATGCCTAAGTAAATAGTGGATAAATACTGTTCCACAGTGGAACAAATAACTGAATTGTTTACCTGGTCCAGCAGGTGCCAAGTGCTGGTCTGGCCTGCAATTTCTCTCCATTCATAGCTCAGTTGTGCTGTTGAGACATCGGTGAGGCAGCTCTAATCTTTACAGCCAGATCAGTTTCAGCACAGACCTATAAACCATGACTTTTGACAGTGGTGCAAAGGTCTCTGGTGTCGGTACAATCTGTAGGACTCTTTTCTGAAACTTCATCTCAGGAGCAATACATAAGGGAGATGAAAAGCTCAATGTGTTTTCTGTAGAAACAGGTAAAGACAAATACTAGACTAAACCATTAGCTCTTGGTGAGCATAAAACAGACTTGCCAGTGGTGGAGTGGGTCTTCTTGCAAAAGATCAAATGGATATGCTCTCAGCTATGGGCTACACTTAACCTGGGTTCACAGATAAGGAGAGAGAAAAGAAAGGAAAAAAAGATAGGGTTTACAAGAGGATATAGGCTCACAAGAGCCACATTCAGTGTTTTATTCAATACAAATGCATTTTAAGATCTAAATGTTTTCACTTAAGGCAAAGTTTATAATGAGATATTGAAAATAACCTTCAGCAAACCCCAACCTGTGCTGTAAGAAGCAGGCAGAAGATGCCCAACCTTTCACCTGGGCAGCACTTTCAGTGCCTAAACATTTGCTGAAGCTCTGCACTCAGACAACTCTGTTTTAACCAGGATGAGTAAATACTTTGGGCTCACACCCATGACCCTTTCAAATCCAGCCACTAGGATCACTTCTAAGACTCCAATTGTAGTTCTCAAGTGACAACAAACTGTGTGAACTCCAAATGTTAGGGTTATACTACCTAGACAGCTTCTTAAGACTCAGCTACAAAAGCTACCTTGTATTGTCAGAAGCTCTTATTCTTTTACTAATAAAAAGCAAACTTCCTATAGTAAAGCTATTGTCATTTCCAAACCATAACCTATTTTCTCAGTAGAAAAAAAAAGAGATCACACTTATTCCAAAGCTGGGAGATCTCAAACTAAGCTTGAAACTTGGTTTACAAGGAGAGAATGAGTTTTAGGATAGATACAATGAATTGTAGCTAAGCTTGGAAAGTCTTAGCTTTGTTTGTAATATAGGGAGCTTGCAGGAAGACTTTAGAGTGGAAGAGGTCATTTAAAAATGGTAAAAGGAAGATACAGTAGGTGTCAGTAATGAGAGGGATAAAGAACACTAGCCTAAGAAAATATTTTCTGATGTAATCAACTGGAAAACAAGCAGCACTGAGAGTAAGAATCATTTTTAGGGTAAAACCCATCAGCATGTGAAACTATAGGCAGTTTTTAATTGTTATGAGAGTTGCATACCAATAAGAGAGATAAAATGAGGTAAAAATACTGTGGGACACAAGTAATATAGAAACATTAGAAAAAAGAAAGCATTGAGAAAGTTTCACTGCTATAAAAAAACTTCTTAAAACACAGAAGGATCTCATCACTGGGACATACTGAAACCTGTGATACACAAAGCTGAGACCTCAGACCAGATACTGAACGTGGCACATCGCTGCCTGCCTGCTAAGACATTTCTGACTTACAAAGTCAGTTAAACCACAGCATCAGCAGTGCTGCATCTCGAGATCAGCAGTAGCAGTAGTGTTGAGAACATACTTTTGAAGAAAACAAAAATTCTAATTCTTATTTCTCCTAAAAACATAGAGAAGACTTCTACAGCAATACCCAGCTGTGGGTTTAATCATCTGGAAAGAATCCAAGGCATCCCACAAAGAATACAATTAGTCTGTAAATGGGGTAGGCTTAACCACTTTCGCCTGGCTGCTCCTCTCCATTGCGTAAGAGCCCAGCTCCATAGGGTGCCCACATCAGGTAGGCAGCCCTGAGATGGAAGTGATGTCTGCTCTTCAGCATTGGTCCAGTGACTATTTTGGATAAATGAGGTTGATCAAAAATGAAACAGTTTTCATGGTGGCCTACTGTTTCTTCATTTATACCTATTAATTCAATAGAGGATGTCAAACCACTCCAGAGAGGAAGTTTGCAAAGAGCCTCAAATAAACCTTGCCAGCAGAATCATTACACCCTGCTGATAATAAGTAAATGCAAACAGCAGACCATTAAGCACAGATGCAATCCAGAAGCAGAAAATAAGTGAAATCCTTTATTTCATCAGCATGTCATATTTTTTTTTTTTTTTCCCACCTGCAGCAGAAGAAGTTCCTGGTTCCATGCTTTGGAGTTACAGCAGTATCATGCAATGCAGATAAATTCCTCTGGAAGAGTATTCTCTAGTGGATTATTAATAACCACAGAAAGCTCTCCTGTCACTTAGATGACAGACATACACTACCACCAAAAAGTCAGTCCTACACTTGGCTCATGTACAATGAAGATGAATATCTAGAAGGTTAATACATGACAACACACAACCAGGAGGAAAGCATCACCTTCATTCCAGCATCTTCAGGTTTTTATTAGCATATTTTCCAGAAAGCTTTCAACTAACAAGCACAGCCGAAGGTAGATGACCCTTTACTACACTGACATTCTTCTTCACAAAGAAGAAAATAATCAGGATCCATGGAAACCAGACAATGTAGAAGGGAAAGGAGACATTCAAATTAAACAGAATAAATTAACCCAAATGGGTGATAACAAATATCACAAATTATCTCCCCCTTTTTTATAGGAGTTTTTCAAGTTCCAGACTGAATGCAAATACATTTTATTTTCTTAGAGGTATGACTTACATTTTTATCCTATATACCTATAGACTGTGGAAAAGATGCTCTATTTTATTTGGAAGGCATGTCATTGTGAAAAATTCTCATTTTGCACAAAACTGGTGCTGTTTGCCTTTAAATATAGTATTTATGAACATATGTCTGTCTTCCACCTTTCAGCAGCCCTGCACTTGTGATGGCAATTGGCAAAATGATGATTCAAACCATACGCCTACCGTAGGTTATAGATACAGATATACCCACATGAAAAGCTGTATCTGGATGTCTCTACACACATCCCTCCTGCCCAAAGTATGGCACATTACAAGCTATGTAGTCATATCCAACATGCATATCTTGAAGTCAGTTTGAAGAAAAAAAAAAAAAGAACATAGAATCATAGAATGGTAAGGTTGGAAGGGACCTCAAGGATCATCCAGTTCCAACCCTCTGCCGTAGGCAGGGACACCTCCCACTAGCACAGGTCACTCAAGGCCTTGTCCAGCCTGGCCTTGAACACCTCCAGGGAGGGAGCAGCCACAACCTCCCTGGGCAACCTGTGCCAGTGTCTCACCCCCCTCACTGCAAACAACTTCCTCTTAACATCCATTTTCAATCTCCCTTCTGCCACTTCAAATCCATTGTCCCCCATGCTGCCATTACAAGACCTTGTCAACAGTCCCTCCCCAGCCTTCCTGTAGCCCCCTTCAGATACTGGAAGGTTACTCTGAGGTCTCCTGGAAGCCTTCTCTTCTCCAGGCTGCAGAGCCCCCACTTGTCGTAGCCTGTCCTCATAGAGAAGCTGCTGCAGCCCTCTGAAAACCAAACAACAACTCCAATACAGTCAGACTCTCACAGCAAAGCCAGATGAGCACACAGAATATATATTAAGAAAATGCCCAAGCTAAAAGAATCCCACTCAAGTATAGACCTGATACAACTTGAAGTCTGTTTCGCCTCGGAAAAACCATGTTTGATCTAAGTGATCACTTTTTTTCATGGCTAGAAGCCTTGTTACAAAGGGTAAGAAAATACCAAGTGGATGTTTGTCTCTTTTGGACCCCAGAGAACAGTAGTTGATATGCATTTTTTTTCCACGGTCACCTTAGGATTAATTTAGACGAAGCACAAAACAGTTTGAGTCCCTCCAGAATTAACTTTGAAAATGACAACATTGTAGGGCATAAAACAGGGAAAACTGAAAAATTCTAAACATGCTGCACGGTCCTAATAGTTGATTACAGAACTCTCATTCACCACCTTATCCTTTGGATTTCTCTTTTACATGTCATTTATTCCAAAGCTGACATTACACAAAGGTAACCTTTACCCTGGGCAGTCTCAGAGAGTCTGCGTTCTCTGAATACCTTCACTATCAGAGGAAAGCTCTTTTGATCAGTTCAAATGATACAGTTAATACAGGTGAAGCCCTCTGTAAGTGATGCTATCTGTGATGGTGGTGGAACACTGCAACAGGTTGCCCAGGGAGGTAGCTGAGGCCCCATCCCTGCAGATATTCAAGGTCAGGCTCAACAAGGTTCTAAGTAACCTGATGCAGTGCAGAATGCCTCTGCTCACTGCAGCAGGGTTGGACCAGATGACCTTTGCAGGTCCCTTCTGACCCAAATCATTCCATGATTCTATGATCTGTTAAATCAGCCTTCATAAATTATTTTTCTTAAAACAATTTAGTTTTAAAAAGCTTAGTGAGAAAACAGAAGTCAGTCCATCATCCTGGATTTGAGAAGGTATTTACTCTAGAATCTCCTCGGAGGTATTGACTGATCCTGTTATTAAAGCTGTTAATTAATTGCAAATACTCTGCTTGGTTTAAAACTTTTCAAGTGAAGGAAATGTAAATATTTCCAGGGTTTCCTATGTGCCTCACTACTAGCTTATTCTAATGCAAATTACAAATGATTACAACAGAAACAGTGTGTATGCACAAGGATTCATTATCTTCCCATCTAAGCAATTAACTAGCAACATAAACATCTACAGCAGCACCTAACATAAAACAGGCCACTATTTCTTTTGGAATTTTATGCCTACTCATAAACACATTATCAGGGTGATAAAATCTGGGTTCTCAAAATGATTAAGTGTTTTCTTTATTTCTAAAGAATAGTTACAATTTACCCCACATCAAAAAATGATCAGACTTTAAAGATCAGGATAGAATCAAACCTTTGAAACATCTGGCAATAGAAATCAAATAACTATTCCTACTTGTGGCTTGATATATATAAATATCTATCTACTTTCATTATTAACAGACTTTTTTCTTAAAAAAAGGGAGATCAATGAAATCTATGCAGTAACATTAGCCTTTCCATAATGAATGTTTCCACTATGCTCAGTTAGGCACCTCACAGCTACAGTCTTTAAAATCCAAGCCACTCTTTGGAAACTCATTTCTAAATACGTTAAAAGACTCAAATCCCTCCTCCTCGCCCCTTACCAGACAGCTCCAAGCTTGATTTTGTCTTTCCTAGCCACCTGCTGTTATCCTCACACCTACCTTGTACCTGGGGTCACCTCCCTGCCCCTCTGTCTTGCTCCACAGCTGTGCAGTAGGTACACAGGATGGCAGACCACAGTCATAGGTGAGCAGATGGCTCACATGCACAGGCCAGCCAACTGAAGAGCCTTTCAAGGAGAAACTGCAGCTCTGCCCTCTTTTTTCCTTGAGCAATCACTACTGCCAACCCTAGCAGGTCATTCTGGTGTCTCAGCAGACACAGGCACCAGTCCCTAGGAGGGGTGGTGTGACCTGAGAGCTCTATTTAACTCCTTAGATCAAGATTTCTTTTCACACAGCAAGGTTGCCTTCTCCCCACCCCCCCCCAACTCCTTCTGAAGGATTTTGCACTCAGTAATGCATTTCTCAGTCTCTTTTACTGCTATGGGGACATTTGACCTTCAGCCCCCTGAAGATGAAGAGTGAGCAGGACCAAGGGGACTAGCCAAGCATGAAGATACAGGAGCAAGGAGGAAGGAGTTCAGAGAAAGGCAGAGCCTACAGAAAGGACAAATGGTAGAAGCTGATTGTTTTTCTTTAAGCCACTTCACTGCCAACTACACAAAGTAAATGTTCCCATGGTTAAGACATATTGCAGGTGTGAACACACATTGTGTCTGGCAACTGGTTGTCAGCATCGTTGCTGTCTTATCTCAAAAGCTAAGACTTTTACTCTCTATCAGAGGAGAATATTTATTTTATGCCACTGGCCTTTTGCAAGACAGGTGCAAGATTACACTCCATAATTAAAAGAAAAACAAACCACCAACCCAACCAACCCGAGCGAAAATAAAACAAGAACAAAAACAAAATCCCTTTTAACTTCCCTCAGAATTCAAATATTTCCAAGGAATATTGCTACTCAGTTTCCCACCACAGTGAAGATGTCCCAACTGCCCATTTCTCAAATGCAGTTGTACAAAGCACCTCGAGCAGTCACTCAGCCTTGTGCCTGCTGATTTTGCTGCCTCTCCTACAGCTTGTGAGAAGCGATGGGTGTTGAGAACTGTACAAATGGATCTGCCTACTTCTGGTCCATGTTTCAAATTAAAGACTGACCTAGTTTCACTTGGGGAAGGGGAAGAAGCTCTTGTAAATATATTAAGCAAAGAGCTTCAAGAAACTGTGGTAAAGCTTAAGATCACAAACACACTACGAAGCTCTGCAGCCTAAGCTTTTGTATAACTGTTGTGGTAGGCCTAAGCAGGCCAAAATAGGCTTGGGTACGTCCTGGCTTGCCCAGAGATCATTTCCTGCTCTCTCTCCTTCTGTTTTGGGGAGAAGCAACCACGGAAATATTTGGAGCCACTGAGTATAAGCACTCTGGCTTGCCCAGATGTGTTTGCATCCTGTGGTACACAGCTACACAGGCTCAGCTTGTGCCTGCCTTGTGCAAGGCTGTGTTCTGCCCTAAAAAGGGTAAAGCAAGCTGATGGCTTCACCTAATATGGCCAAGCTTGGCTAACTGCCATTCTGGTTGGCTATTCTGTGTCCAAAGGCCCAGTAGTCTCAGGCTGCGTTGATAAAAGGAGATGAGGAGGTGACACAACCTGCTCTGCCCTTGTATCCACGCTCTGCCATTCTATTCATGCTTGCTGCTTGGTACTGCCTCACTGCATCCTGAACTGCCTGGAAACTGATTGCCTCCAGTTTACTTGAGGCTCTAAATGCCTCTCTGCAA
>VWYK01008849.1:0-17566 GCA_013399775.1 Semnornis frantzii | reverse complement strand
CCTGACTGATTCTATGACTCTACGAGACCCACCCCAACAAAAGGCACAAAGTAAAAAAACAATTCCAAATCAGCAGATGATTTCCAAAGGTTTTCCTTCATCTCTCATCATAAACGTGGCAACGTAATTGTTATGAAATTTACGAATGATAGTTCCTACCTGATTTGGACTTTTGTTCAGTCTAGTGGCCAAGGACACAAACGTTTTGCTTGATGGTCCTTTTCTCTGACATTCCAGTAAAATTTCTCGGTCATCATTTCTGTAGCAGAAGTGATTTTTTAAAACATGAGTATTTATATATGTGTAGATGCACACAAACAAATGAAATACAGGCATATGTACAATTCCAGAATTACAGAACACGAGCTCAAATGGCAGCAATCAACTGATGGAAGAACACAGAATCGTGGAATTGTCAGGGTTGGAAGGGACCTCAAGGATCATCCAGTTCCAAGCGCCCTGCCATGGGCAGGGACACCTCACACTAGAGCAGGTTGCTCACAGCCACATCCAGCCTGGTCTTCCACAGATGAGACTTCCACCGACTCCCTCTGCAACCTCTTCCAGTGTCTCACCAACCTTATGTTGAAGAACTTCTTTCTTATGTCTAATCTAAATCTCCACTCCTCTAGCATGGATCCATTCCCCCTAGTCTTAGACTTTTTAGGTTGTCCTAGTCCTAGACTTTTTCAGGTAGTGATAGGACTAGGGGGAATGAAACAAAGCTGGAAATGGGTAGATTCAGGCTGGATGCTAGGAAGAAGTTCTTCGTCATGAGGGTGGTGAGACTCTGGAAAGGGTTGCCCAGGGAGGTGGTGGAAGTCCCATCCCTGGAGGTGTTTAAGGCCAGGCTGGATGAGGGTCCAAACAGCCTGATTCAGTGTGAGGTGTCCCTGCCCATGGCAGGGGAGTTGGAAATGGATGATCCTTGAGGTCCCTTCCAACCCTGATCAATTCTATGATTCTAGTACTACCCAACACCATAAAAAAGTCCCTCACCAGTTATGATGTATGGAAGGTGCCTTCTCAAGCAAAACCTGATTTAACCTACTTAAGAAATGACTAAAAAAAGTTTTCTCTTCCAAAGGCTTATATGGATTATATTAATTATGATAAATTTGATTATCCTTAACAGGATTCTATGAGGCCTGTTCATTTCTTATGGCAAAAGGACAAAAGACACTTGGGCACCTTTCAATGGTACTCTTAAGACATCAATCTCACAGAGCCATCCTGCACAGACAGGACATCACTCCACTATTTACAGAAGGATATCGAGTTGCTGAATAACTCTGGCCATCAGCTAAATAGCTTTTTCTTCACACTTTTCACTCTATCACATAATCAAGAAACCTGAAACAAGCAAACAGACCAAGTCAGAAATTACCTTGTCCAGGAAACTACTACTTCTCCCTTCTTTTTAATGATGTTTTTGGCATACAGACTAGGTGATGAAGCAGTTGAAGGCAAAGGAGATGAGTCTTTGAAAGAAGGAGAGTTCTGCTGCAACTCCTTCTTACTGGAATTTTGTTTGGGTGTTGAATTTAGCTCTTCAGACTTCACATCACTCCCATCACTTCCTTCGCCTGCTGATTCGGTTTCTTTTCGTCGCCTTTTTGAGTTGCAATTCTCTTCCACACTCTCCTTTCTCCTTTTTTTGCTTGTTTTATCATCAGTACTTGTCTGGCATCCTGTATCAGTGTTTGAAGTGGATTTCCTCTCGAGAGTACCTTCACTTGATACAGACTCGTTGGAAAGCTCTTCTGTTAAGTCTATAAATGCATCAGAGCACTCTTCCAGTTCATCCTTTTTATCACTGACCTCTGAGTTTCCTGTAGAAGTTTCCTGAGCCCTCTTGTCTGCCGTGGATTCTGCTGCACTACATGAAGTTTCACCAACAATATCATCTGTTGTTAAGTCTATGTATGACTCCACACTGCAGCCAGCAGGGAAAGAAGAGTGAGATCTAATGCCCACTTCACTTATGTTTTCAGATACTTCCAGTCTGTGTGCTTGAGATTGCTCAGAGCCCTCATCTGAGCTTTTGGTGTCATGGCTCTCTGTGTTTGAAGATTTTCCAGAAGGTCCAAGCGACTCAGTAGTTCCTTTCTTCCCAACGCTATCATGAGACTCTTTCAGAGGCTGAGGTAAGGCAGGATTTTGTTCTTGTCCAGTGCTGACATGAGGCAACCAAGTAGTCTTACGCACATCTGCTTGGACATTGTCTTGCACAGTGGTTGCTATGGCACTCTGACTTGCCTTTTCTTTTCCTCCGCTTCTCATTTCTGCTCTTTCAGTCTTGGCCGAGGATGCCCACACCTCCTTCACTGCAGCCAGGTGCTCAGATGCTGGTGAGCTAGCTGGCACTGCACGCCTGATCTTGACAATGAAGTGGTCGTTGGATTTCTCCATGATTACTGCTTGCATCGGTAGGCTGGGGCGACACTGAAAACCCGCAGCAACGGGCCGGCTTGTCCACGATGAAGAGCAGCTTGACTTGCTGCTCGAGTTGTCAGATTCCAAAGCCAAATGAATGTCTTGCTCAGTGGCATCCTCCCCTTCAAGAAGTGCATCTTCGCTGTAATGTGCGCTGAGAACACCCTCAGGAGTCGAGCTAGGATTGCTCTCAGGTTTTAGGAAGCTGAGGTGAGCGTCTGATTTCAGGGGTGAAGGAATAGTTAAGGAAACAGCCAAATCTTCAAGTAGGATTGAAGAGACAAATGATTTATTCTTTTGTAGGCTGCAGTCATCTTCTTTACATGAAGCTGCACTTGTAGGAAGGTCGAACATACAGCTTTCATCTAGTACATCGGGATCAACAGGTAGCTGAAGCCTAGATCCTAAAGAAGGAGCTCTCAGAGGTGAAACAATAGGCCAGTTAACATCTTCTACTGCTCGAGATTCCACACATGCCTCCTTTGGAGCAATCTCCTGTACCAGCCCAGCAGCATTACCTTTGCATTTATGACTGTCTAAAAACTGTTTTTCTGGAGTCCTGAATTCCCACTCATTCCGGTCGACATTGCCACCATTTTTTTCTAAGAGATCAGAACCTTGCAGTAAGCTTTTGAAGATTTCACCCATCTGAGCATCACTTACAAGATTAAACGTAAGGCTGGAGGCTTGTTGTTCTGTGAGAAGCTCATAACTGAGGTCAGATTTGTTAGCATCCCTGGAGAGCTGGAATCTGTCCTTTTCGTACTGTACCCCTTTCAGCGGGGTGAGACTGCCTTGCAAACTACTCTCTTTAGAGAGGTGCGCTTTGGTTTGGGAATTCCTCGTGTTGTCAATGGAGTTCAGACATTTTGTAAAGGCAGCTTTTGGTGCATCTGTTTTATTTTTCACCTGGTGAGATTCAGGCTGCTGAGAATCCACCATTTGCTTCGAAAGGATATAGTCTTCAGGCTTCTGGGGTCTGGCTTTCAGGGACTTTCTTCTAGATCTTTGCACATCATTTTTATGATTGACCTTGTGTTTTTGCTTTCCTGCTCTCTCAAGCTGCCCCTCCTCACTCTCACTCCTCACGTTTCCCACATCGCACAGCTTTACTATAATCCTCCTTATCTTCTCAAATATGTAATCAAGCTGTTCATCTACAAACTTCCACAGCTGTTTTTTCATATCTGATACTTGTTGTTCAAAAAGATGGTCAACTACGGTGTGCTTTTTGATTTGCTTAAGTTTGGACTCTATAATGCCACAGATATTCAATTTTAAGGTCTCACCTAACGTGGACATCTTGGAAAAGTTCAGGTATTTTATTAATGATGTAAAATTTATGATGCTAGATTCTATAATTCTGTGAAAATGCTGAACTGGGAAGTGTACCTTGAATTTCATGTAATTCTTCCTCATTTGTTTTCGTATGGCTCTCAGCATCTGCATGACTTCTTGCACGTTTGAGGGTTCAACAACAACATGAACTATCTTTTCAAGACTAGCAATGCTCACTGTTTTGTTTTTCTTCAGCTCCTTCGAAGATCTGAAACTCTGATTTTTATGCCTCTCTCCGTTCTTCTTTGTACTTCCTTTCACAGCAACGTATTTCCCGTTCCCTTCACTGCAATGCACAGTTCTGCTCTTTTGATTCCGTGGACTGCTGCTCAAGCTTCCTGTCTTAGGAGAAACTTTTGGGTTTGATGGTTTTGTACTCTCAGAGCCTTTTTCTGGTTTAGTTTTCTCTTCGTCACTACTTACAATTTCTCCTTCTTCTATTTCATCTGAAGAGATACTCAGCTGGGACTCCATCTCTGCACGTTCATCAGACATGCTAACTGGCTTTTGGTTTTCTTTGTTTACCTCCTTTGACAAATTCTTTGAAGGACAGATGAGAACTGTACTTTCAGGAATTGCATCTATGAAAATAAAAAAGTTTGCTGATCACCATAAAGAATGCAATTACAAACAGACATTTTCAGAACAACCTGCAAGATTCCCTTCTGTAAAGCGTTCATTCAGAACAGTTTGTTTGAAACCGCCAACGACAACTCAGGATCTTTGAGCTCTAACAAGTTTGGGAGGTTTGCTTCAGCAGGTGCTAGTTTAGGGGCTTTTCCTGAGCTCTGGAGAGCAAGTAAGACCTCAACATTTCACCCCCCCCCCCCCCAAAAAAAAATTATCTCACAAATGCATCCACTAAATACAAAAAATCTAACAGTTTCCATGAGTTCGAACCAGTTACTTTAACAAGTTTGCAGATCCCTGCACAACCTAGATTTTAACATCATGGATTAAACTTGATGATCCTAGAGGTCTTTTCCAACCTGGTTAATTCTGTGATTCTGTAGCACTGAACAGGCTGCCCAGAGAGGTTGTGGAGTCTCCTTCTCTGGAGACTTTCAAAACCCACCTGGATGCATGCCTGTGCGAACTACTCTGGGTGATCCTGCCTTGNTCTGGGTGATCCAGCCTTGGCAGGGGGTTGGACTGGATGATCTCTTGAGGTCCTTTCCAACCTCTAAAGTTCTGTGATTCTGTACAGCATCACAGAAACATTCAGGTTGGAAAAGCCCCTCAGGATCACCAAGTCCAACCCACAACACTACAAGGAGCACCCTAAACTATATCCATAAGCACATCCAAATTACCCTTAAACACATCCAAGGTTGGTGACTCCACCACCTCTGTACGCAGCTCATTCCAATGCCTGACTACCTTTTCCCTGATTTTTTTTCCTAATGTCCAGTCTAAACCTTCTCAGTTGCAGCTTGAGGCCATTTCCTCTTGTTCTATCACTAATTCCCTGTGAGAAGAAACCAGCACCAACCTCTCCCAGACCTCCTTTCAGGTAAAGAGCAATGTGGCTTTTCTTAACGGTTTCACAATGAAAAACAAATCACTAAGAACAAATGACCCATCCATGTTTGCATCCAACTGTCTTTCCCTGGGGCTGCTAAAAAGGTTCTCTTGAGTTTCTTCAATAAAGTGATTAAACAACAACAACAAAGAAGAGTAGTAGGCACTGCAGACAGGATGAAGTTAATATATCAGTTTGTGAGGCATTTCAGATCGCTGGCACTAAGCACAACAGCACAAAAAGCTTTTTTCTGAGAAATTCTGGAGAAAGCCTCCAGTTCAAGTTCCTGAATAATAAGAATGAGATATACCAGGGAAAGGCTAAAATTCTATCAATTAGCATGCCTTGCTCTGCCTGATAAATAAATTTGCTGCATGTTTTGTGTTTTCGAGATAGCATTAGACATGCATTTAATAGTTACCTAAAATACAAACCAAATGGCATTTTGCTAAGAAAAATGAGCTATTACAGCTAGCTCCATAGCAGCATGTTACAAAAGATGAAAAGATAAGCTCCTTTCCACTCTACAAGAATTCCCCTGAAGTGCATATGTACTGATTAATGAGATTTGCAGTTAATTTTAGGCAATAACAAACCACTCTTCTGTTCAACTGCACACAGACTGCTTAAAGACCTCTAACCAACACTTCATCTCAAAAAGATCATATCTAAATTCATCTCAATAAAAGATGAACTCATGATGAACACTTCAAAGCAATATTTGGAAATGTTTGCTTGGTACAGATTTTACAGGAGCAAAAACATATCCCCTCACTGCCTCCATGGCACTTTTACAAGGATCGTTACCTATTCAAACTAATCACTTCAATGCTTTGAGAAACCAAAGCATGAGATTAAAGTGGTCAAAACGTATATTAATATATATGTACTCCTGTCCTGCAGGACAGTAGAAAAGTGAGTACTGAATTCCAAGGCCAAGAGAAGCTACAGCCAGTCAACTGAAGTGATGCAGAACTTTTGACATGCATGACATAAGTAAGAAAACAGAAACATCATCTAGGCTTCTAACTTCAGAGCTAAAAATCACAGGATCAGAGAATGTCAGGGGCTGGAAGGGACCTCCAAAGCTCATCCAGTCCAACGCCCCTGCCACAGCAGGATCACCTAGAGCAGATCACACAGGAATGCATCCACACAGCTCTTGAATATCTCCAGAGAGGAGACTCCACAGCCCACCATAGCAGCCTCTTCGTGTTCTGTCACCCTCATAGGCTAAAAAATCCTCCTCATGTTTTCATGGAACTTCCTATGCCTCAGCTTCCACCCATTGCACCTTGTGCTGGCACTGGGCATCACCCAGCAGGGCCTGGCTTCATCTTCTTGGCACTCACTCTTTACCTCATAACCATTCATGAGGTCATCCCTCAGGCTGCTCCTCTCCCAGCAGCACAGCCCCAGTTCCCTCAGGCTCTCCTCCTAAGGAAGATTTTCCACTCCCTTCAGCATTTTTGTGCCTCTGTGCCGGACTCCTTCAAGCACTTCCCTGCTTTCCAACTTAGTGGCAAGTTCAGGACAGTGGATTACTCTAATAAGCAACTCAGGCTAACACTGTAAAATCAGAAGAATATTTTTATTTGACCTTCATCTACCTTGATCTCAAAGCTCTCCTGTCCACCCAGATATTTCAAGGAATATAAACTACTGTAGGAATTAAATGTAAGCTTTTAAAGGAATTCACACTTAGAGCTGCCATATCAAGCAGAAGAGACAATTCCAGAGTAAACCACAGCAAGCTTTGCAAAAAGACAGTAAGGATTATGTTTGGAAACATAAGAAAGAAGGATTTAAATGTCACTCTACCATTCCTCTACATTTCCAAGGAAACTTTTTATAAGTTTCAGGAAGAGTTAAATTCACTCAATCAACACTTTAAATTTTGGGTCACCTCTTTTCTCTTCCTGTGAGTGCTGTCTCTGTAATTTTATCTCCCTGGCATCTTATTTAGGAGTTAGCTGTTACTTCATTAATGATAAATCATAGAATGGTTTAGGTTGGAAGGGACCTCAAAGCTCATCTAGTTCCAAGCCCCTGCCATAGGCAGGGACACCTCCCACTAGCACAGGTCACTCAAGGCCTCCTCCAACCTGGTCTTGAACACCTCCAGGGAGCGAGCAGCCACAGCCCCCTGGGCAACCTGTGCCAGTGTCTCACCACCCTCACTGTCAAGAACTTCCTCCTAACATCCAGTCTGAATCTCCCCTCTTGCAGTTTAAACCCATTGCCCATTGTCCTGTCATTAGAAGACCTTGTCAATAGTCCTAATGTTCTATTTGTTCTACTTTTTCCCCCACCAAGTGACTCATAATTTGATTCTCCCCCTTTGCTCTCATTAGACCCCATCTGGAGTACTGTGTGCAGGTCTGGAGCCCCCAGTACAGGAAGGACATGAGGAGGCCATGGAGATGATCGGAGGGTTGGAGCAGCTCTGCTATGAGGACAGGCGGAGAGAGTTGGGGCTCTGCAGCCTGGATAAGTGAAGGTTTCCAGGAGACCTTAGAGTAGCCTTCCAGGATCTGAAGGGGGCTACAGGAAGGCTGAGGAGGGACTATTGACAAGGTCTTGGAATGACCAAGGAACAATGAGTTTGAACTGGCAGAGGGAAGATTTAAACTGGATGTTAGGAGGAAGTTCTTTACACTTCTATATATTTTTCTTTATATTTATATATATACACACACACATATGCATAAATAGTCTCACTGAAATTAATTCAGATGGACAGCACAGCCTTGTGTTGATATTCCTACAAATAAAGTTTCAGGTATTCTCTTCAGCTTTCTCATAAATGAATACTTGAAAGAACACAATCCTAAATGAATTTTGCTACTACAACTCAGAGGAAAATCCAACTGGGTGCAATTTTGTCTGCACTGTTACATGGTTCCATTACAAACAAGATGGATCATGGAGATTTATACAGCTTAAAAAGAATCATAGAATGGCTTAGGTTGGAAGGGACCTTAAAGACCATCTACTCCAACCTCCCAGCCATGGGCAGAGATGCATCTCAAATAGACTCAGCTACTCAAGGCTTCACCCAACCTGGCCCTGAATACCTCCGGAGGAGGCAGCCACAACCTCCCTGGGCAGCCTATTACAGAGTCTCACCTCCCTTGTACTGAAGAGCTGCTTCTTAAGATCCAGTCTCCATCCACTCTCCCTCAGCTTAAAACCATTCCCCCATGTCCTATTGCTAGACACCCTCAGGAAAGTTCCTCTCAAGCTTCTCTGCAGGATGCCTTCAGGTATCGGAAGGTAGCTCTAAGGTCCCCCCAGTCTTCTCTTCTCCAGGCTAAACAACCTCAGCTTATCATCACAACAGAGGTGTTGCAGCCCTTGGATCATCTTTGTGGCCCCCATCTTGACTTGCCCTAACAGCTCCGTCTCCTTCTTATGAAACAACTAATACTATAAAAAAAAGGCAGTTAAAAGTAGCAATTTCTGCTTTCCATGAATGGATCTAAGTCTTTATGCAGAAAAGAAATTAGAATATACAAATACCTTTGTTGTAACTCTTCACAAGACCTTTGCAGGGACTTTCCATCTTAAGTGCTTTAGCCAGAGGGCGCATGGGACTGTTCAGCGGGCTGATGGCCTTTGGAATATACCTCAAGTGGTTGAGATCAATGCTCAGGATTGAGCTGTCATCATCAACAGGAACTGAGTTAGTTTCTCTCTCCTTAGTTCTAGGATACATCTCACCACTAAAAGAAGATGCTCCTGTACTGATTTCAGTTAGGTCTGGCTCCATGTCACAGGCATTCTGGTCAACTAATGGTTCATTCTTATCAGTTAATACAGTTCTGTCAAATGACTGGGGTGTACTCATATTAATTTTGCACTTTTCCTCAGTGGGACACTCCAAGTTTTCTGCAGCCAGGTGATCAATGTCCTTCACTACTTCAAATGAAGAGTCTGGTTTTGCTCCACTAATATCATCTGCAACATCAGAGGACTCTAGGGCACCAGAACCTTTGGCTTCTGAGTCATCTGAGAGAAGGTTTTGAGAGCCATGTTTGTCTTCTGAGCTTTCTATGTCAGTACCCAGCCATATCTTGTGTTCCTCTTTCTTCTCTGCTGCTGGCTCTGGAAGGGCAGGTTCACACTGTACCACTTCTGCTTCTGGTACATCATCATCCTGCATCACATCCACTTTCAGAGGCGAGTCTTCACGCTCTGCGATGCTCCCTGCCACTTCCTGGGGCAAAGATTCAGAGGGATTCAGATCTGTTACTGCTGCTGCAGCTTCTGATTCAACCAGATCACAAGCCTCTGCTGCTTCTGACAATGTTTGCACCTGCATCTCATCAGGAACTAGCACCTCTGCTGCCCCTGGCAAGGCTTGGGGCAACAGCTGACCCACTTCTGCTTCTGGTAAAGTTTCTGAGCTCAGTTCATCAGTTGCCACTGCTGGTGATGCTCCAGACTGTAATGGATCTGCTGTTGCTACTCTCAAGGCTTCATTTTCAGAGTCAGCAGAAACAGGCACCACTGGTTCCATGTTGTTCTGAGCTGCACTGTCCAGAACTTGCACATCTGAATTAAGTTGCTCTCTGGGGCCACAGTTAACAGGGTGGTCAGAATCCAACAGTTCTGCCTGCAGTGTGAGCTCTGTATTTCCCTCAGCAGCAGCCTTTGGTGAAAGTGCTTTAAGCCCATTCGTTGGAGAGAGACATTGTTTCTTAGCAGGAGAGAGAGTTAAATTTAGCTTCTCCATAAAGCTAAGTTTTAAATCTTTCCTTTTTGTCCCAGTGCGATCATCTTTACTTTTGTGAGCTTTATGGTCTCTCAAGCTGTCTACTACTCTGGATGTGTCTACTAATTTATAGGATTTGTTCCTCTCACTTTTTGTAGCATCTGTACCTTTCTTGGATTCTTTCAGAGACTGGTGAGAAATCTCTCTCGAAACTTTTCTGTCATTTCTAAAATGTCTATTTTCATCCTGATCCTCTCTGTCTCTTTTCCTTTTTTCTTCAGTTCTGTGCCTTTCTGATTTGGAATGTGCTGTTTCCCATTCGTACCTACTACCGGTTTCCTTCAAGCGTGGGTATTTATGTTCTCTGCTGTTGGCATTAGAAGGTGAAGTCCTTCCCTCTCGGGAAGTGTGATCGTTTGTTCCCCTGTCTCTCTTGCAGTCAAGGTCTTTTCCTTTTCTAGACTCTTCCAAGCGACATTTACGGGATTCATGAAGGCTCTTGGAATGTTCGTTCTTTGAGTGTGGACTACTCCCTCTACCACACCTCCTTGGCTGCTCTTGTAGCTTTTCATTTGGTTTATTTTTTTGGCTAGCATTTTTTTCATCTCTATCATGAGTTTTAGTGTCTTTCTTTAATATATTTTGTGACCTCTCATCGGCATATGACTCACCTCTTGCTTGGTACCTATCTTTACCAGCAGTTTGTTTCTCCCAGGAAGAAACACTCCTTTCTACTCTTCTTTCTGCATTTGGACTGCATTTGAGTTTTACACTCTGACTTTTTTGTTGCAAGTCACTTTTACTAGCCTTCTCTGCAAGGGTTTTCAGCTTTTGCTGAGGATCTGGATTCCCCTCTTCTCCATCACCACTGTTTCCGGTGCTCTGATGTACTTCTCTTTTGTATTTGTTGACATTTGCCTTACTGTACTGTTCACTACTTTTAACTTCTTTCCTTTCCTTTCTGTTATCTTTGTTGGAACCATGGTCATGGTTTGGTAGACAGGTGTGAGTACCACCATTGCAGAGCTCTTCGGGAGGGTGTTTCAGCAAATGAAGAGTGTTCCTTTTTTCCATGATAGCCTTCCCATTGTCCATATTATGAGATGAGTGAGTGTGGTGTGTATCCTTTGAACAGTCATTTCTAATTCTATGCTCCACCTTCACATTGTCACTCAAATCAGGTGGTCTGAATTTGGAATCTTTTGTTTTACACATCTCAGAGCATCTTCCATTATTTGATCCCGGAAGGTATGTTCTGGTGAAGTTACTTCGATGATTGGGAAGTTCTGATAGCCTGTTTATAAAAGAAAAAAGAAGGTCACATTCCTTTAAAATTTATTAAACATAACTGAAACTGAGTTGCAACAAATCCTTATATTTCTAAATTTCTTTTTTTCATGCTTTCAGCTTCAAGTTGAAAAAACAAAAGAGGCATAAAAATAGGAGTTTGATAATGTCCGTATTTTCCACATTAAATTTATCTAGCCCTTTAGTTTACTGTCATTTGTTGCCTGAAAAGTTCTATGGAACTGAGTAGATTAGTTCTGAAGATGAATTTTGTAAGGTATTACATGCTTTGAAATAGGTAAGATGGCCAGAAAACCCACTAAAACCAGGTGGTTCAACAAAACAAACAAAAATAAATTCAGGCAAGTGGTCACACTTTGGATACCTCCTTGATTTCACGGAAACACAGAACTGTCAGGGTTGGAATGGACCTCAAGGATCATCCAGTTCCAACCTCCCTGCCTTGGGCAGAGACACTCTCCGTGAGATCAGGTTGCTCACAGCCACATCCAGCCTGGCCTTAAAAACTTCCAAGGATGAGGCTTCCACCACTTCCCTGGGCAACATGTTCCAGTGTCTCACTGCCCTCATGGTGAAGAACTTCTTCCTAACATCCAATCTGAAGTTACCCACTTCTAGTTTTGTTCCATTCCTCCTAGTCCTATCACTACCTGGCACCCTCAAAAGTCTCTCCCCAGCTTTCTTGTAGGCCCTCTTGAGATACTGGAAGGCCACAATAAGGTGTCCTCAGAGCTTTCTCCTCTCCAGACTGAACGACCCCAACTCTCTCAGCTTCAGTTTACTTCAACAAGAAACTGAAGATCTCATCAAGCAAAGGTATCTACTCCCTCTGACGATACCTGTACTAAACCAAAAACCTCTTTATTAAGTAATGCTTTTCTTCATTAGTTTTACTTAAAATACATAGAAATGCTTCTTACAAGTACAGAAATATTATCAGCCAGCATGTGTGTTGTGCATTCTGTCTAGCTGTACCTTTGATGGAGATTACTGATTTCTTCATCCTTACGGTTAATTTCCACTCTTGCTGTTTTGATAAGCGCTGAAATATTCTTTTTGAGGGCTTGGTTTTCGTTCTGTAGAATGACATTCTGTTTTAAATATGTACAAAAAAAAAAAAAAAAAAGACAGAGAGAAAAGGAGAATTAGTATCCAAACATGTAACAAAAAGCAGTACAAGATAACCATTAGAAAAAGTCCCATCGTGTGCAAACTAACAGTATAATATACAAACTGTTTTGGAGAAGTCAGAATTAAGTCAGAATGATTAAAATTCAAAAGAGAGTTTTCATGGGGTTGTTTTTTGGCTTTTTGTTGTTGTTTTTTTTTTGTTTGGGTGGGTTTTGGTCTGTGTTTTGTTTTTTTGTGGGGGGAGGTTTTGGGTTGGCTTTGTTGTTTGTTTGTTTTTTTTTAATATAGCTCACGTTTATACTCCTGTTTGTGATCCTGCTAATTACTTAATCAATTATATCCTTAAAACTTCTTAATACTGAAATATGCCATAAACCAAGCAGCCAGAGAACTAAAAAAAAAATATTATTCATTTCTCTGCTTCATTGCTTTACTCAGTTTATTATTTTTTGGCCACTGTTTCAAATGAAAGTTGTAGCTTTTAAGCCCTTTCAGAGGAAGAGGGTAATTGTATTTCTTTCAAGGTATCAAAGCCAACTTTGGGTGCCCTATCATTCCAGTATTTCTACACATGGTCTTCTAGAACCCTATTTGCCAATACTAGAGATAGGTCTTTTAAAACAGAATTTTCCTCAGCAAAGCCTGCTCAGAGAGGTAAGTAAAGTATTGCAGAAAACAATACAGAGGTGTCACAGAATACAGAGGGCAGAAACACTGCTTAATGCCGCTAAATGTGGAACCTTTGAGACCAGATCTGTGATACACAGAGGAGCACACTGGAGAATTGACCAAGATAATCTAACTATATGACAATCTGCCTATACAGAATGGCACAGCATGGGCACACTAGCACAGGATGAAGAGCAGTTCAGCCTTATTAGAATGGTACTATGCTCAAAGCAACACAGACACCTTCTTCCAGTTCTAGTGAGAGGTTTTAAATTCTCTCTCATGTGCATTAAAGATCTATTTTTTAAAGGAACCAAGAGAACTGCACACTTTTCAGATAACTCTTCATTTGGCATGCTTATTGACTAATTAAGTAATTAGAACAAAGCTTTTAAGAAACCGAAGTATGGGTGCAATGGCATCAATAGACCAAGGAGACCTTCTTGTGGCCTTCCAGGATCTGAAGTGGGCTTACAAGAAAGATGGGGAGGGACTTTTAAGGGTGCCAGGTAGTGATAGGACTGGGGGGAATGGAGCAAAATTAGAAGTGGGTAGATTCAGATTGGATATTAGGAAGAAGTTCTTCAGCATGAGGGTGGTGAGACACTGGCACAGGTTGCCTGGGGAGTTGGTTGCTTCATCCTTGGAGGTTTTTAAGGCCAGGCTGGATGTGGCTGTGAGCAACCTGATCTAGTGAGAGGTGTCTCTGCCCAAGGCAGGGGCGTTGGAACTGGATGATCCTTGAGGTCCCTTCCAATCCTGACAATTCTGTGATTCTGTGAAACAAGACTCCACTGCTTTTGTCAGTAGGCTATCCTAGCAGCTATCCTAGGCAGAACAAGCTTCTAGCACCTGCAGAGATGCTTTGCAAACCATCCACAGGATGGATCAATTCTGGAAACCACATGAAATTAACTCTCTCAAAACAATATTCAGTTTGCTTCACACAAATCTCAACGATGCTGTCCTTTGAACTACAGTACCTGTGCCTGAATTTCCTTAAATTTCTTCATCAATTCTTTAATTTGCTGCTGACATTTTCCATATTCTGCCTGCAACTGTCAAAGAGAAAAGAATTCACAGCACAGAAGTAGACTTAATCACACAGAAGAGTTACTCAGCTGGATTTATAGTTAGTTAACACAACAATGTATGTTACAAAGCTCTGTGTTGCCTTCATTTTCCTAAAGTAACATATTAAAACAAAAAAGCTTCAATATGCTCCTACAGGTATACAAGTCTCTAAAACATCACAAACACTCAAATAAGAGCAAATCTGTTGAGTGCTTGCTCAATAGTAATAGGCTAGACAGTAACAGGAAGCCACAGTCTTGTGAAATTAAAGACACCATTACCAATGAGGAGGCATTTTTAGAGCCCTACAGATAAGGACTTGTCAGATTTCATATAATTAAAAATAGATAAGGAATAACACAACAAAAAGTTACTGCAAACAAACCTAGACTGCAAAGGACATGCTCCTGTTAAAAATCACAAAATTACATAAAATACATCTGGCATGAGCCCTTTTTAAAAAGTAGATGGCAACAAAACTTTCAGAGAATGCAGAACTTTCCTGTTATAATACTTAGAGAGTCAAATGCTTTCAAAGTGAATTTCAAAGTGAATTTCAAAGTCAAAATTCAAAGTGAATTTTTCATCAGTTGGTAGAGTCCTGGAGGTTTTGCTCCTGCTTCTTCTATAGTACAGTTTCTGCTCCTCTTCCTCCAAAGCTCAAGTGAGTTAAGATGTTTCTTATGGACCAGAACAGGTGATGCTACCTAAGTGTTCTGTTGATTTGTTAGAAAGTTTTCTACTATATGATTGTCTTCAGACTTAAGGATAAAAATTCATTATACGTAAGATGAATCCATGATCTAATTGCTATAATCTAGTAAAATTTTTTGGGAGAAATTCCAAGACTAGCTTTGTTACCAGACACCTAAACAAGTATTGGCAGATGAGAACCTCAATATGAGCCAGCAGTGTGCTCTTGCAGCCCAGAGAGCCAACCAGAGCTTGGGCTGCACCAAATNTCTCGGTATCTTAGGGGGGCCTAGAAGAAAGCTGGGGAGGGACTTTTTAGGTAGTGATAGGACTGGGGGGGGAATGGAACAAAGCTAGAAATGGGTAGATTCAGACTGGATGCTAGGAAGAAGTTCTTCACCATAAGGGTGGTGAGACACTGGAATGGGTTACCAAGGGAGGTGGTTGAAGCCCCATCTGTGGAGATGTTTAAGGCCAGGTTGGATGAGGCTCTAGCCAGCCTGCTCTAGTGTGAGGTGTCTCTGCCTAAGGCAGGGGGGGTTGGAACTAGATGATCCTTGTGGTCCCTTCCAACCCTGACTGATTCTGTGACTCTGTTTAACTGGAATATAACACAGCTGATACATGAAACACATGTAAAGGGCATTAAATGAGAACAGACCGGGTCACAGAGTGAGAGGTTTGCTTATTCTGATAAATTTGTGGATATAATTTACTTGCACACTCTTGTTTTTCCTTATTTAAAAACAGTTTCCCTCTTTTCTGATAATGTAGGCACACTGACACATTTTGCACTTTACACAGGAAAATTTGGAATAAGAAGCTCCAAAACACCAGAATTACTTATATCACATTAATACACACCTCATTGTAGGATGCTTCCTTTGCAGTCCCTTCTTCAATTAGTATCTCATCAAATAAATTTAAGCTGTTTCCAGCTGGTGTAGAATTTGGAGCAGAATTGTCTGTAGAAAGAAAATCAATTAGGTAAAGATGTTTCTGGCTAGGTTGCATTCTTTCACTGAAGAAAGCCTCTGATCTTATCTGGAGAAATTCCTATTTTGAATTCCAATATTTATGTTAGTTTTACTTGGGAGTACCTGATCCAGTTTACATTTACATAAAAGACAATGATGAGAATTGAAGTCAACTGTGAAAACATTGTGTTAGAAAAATTGCCAAAAATATACAGGATACCTAAGAACAAAGATAGGTGCATTTGTCTAGTAAGCTGCTTAAGTCAAAGGAGAGAGATAACTCACAGTAAACTGATCTAATTTACAAAGGGCTATACTTCAGCAGTGGTCTGAAGTTCCACAATTCCAGAGCTAACAGACAGCAGAAAACCAGAATGAATTATGTGTATCCTACGACTCAGGCAGCTTTTGGCCAGACTTGACCCTGGAAATATTTGCATTTGAAAACAAAAATTACTGAGAAAAGGAGTACTCAGATGCCCACGACCTACACATTCACAAACAGAGAGCAGTTGATTGGAGTGAAATGCAGTTAGTGCAGAGTTGGTGTGGGGTTGAATACCATTTCTTTTGTTGAATAAATATTCTTTGCTGCTTTAAAATCCTTCCAAAATGTAAATCCCTAGCTGTAGTTCCAAAGAAGTGAAAAAAAAAACAAACCAAACAGTCTAACACCTCAATTATTTAGGTATTAGTGTAATAGTGTTTTTTTCTTTGTACTCTATTCACCAAATATGCATTGCTGACAGGACCTGATTTACCACACCTTTGAAAAACAGATTCACTTGCAGGCTTAATTTCGGTTCAAAACTGAATCTCAATGCTTTGGACAATAATTATAATGCAAGCAGTATTATTAACACAATGCAAGACAATATGCAGACACCTTGCCACTGTAGAGAAAAAAAACCCTCACCAATCCCCTTTTCAAATTAAAGATCCCTCAGAACTAGACTATACAAAAAGTTTGCATTGCATTGTTATTTCTCCTTGCATCTTTTATGTAGACTAAATGCATCTCAGAACCTCAAACATACTTAGAGAATATTCTTACAGGTTGCAATAAATACAAAATGGAAAAGAGAAAAAGATGTATAGATGCTTCATGTCTGTAGGATATAGTATAGGTCCTTCCATAAAAACTCAATGGCCTTATAGAAATAAGGTCAGTACAGAAACACTTTAGGTAGTAGAAAGAGCATTTCATTCAAAGGTACACTAAGACACCTGAAAAAGAGCACACTTCTTGGGTCCATTTTTGACTTTCAAAGAAGATAAAAGACGAAATTACTTTACACTAGCATGTGAAACTACTGAGAAAGTAACAAAAGGATAAAAGGATCTCCTGGATGTACTGATCACATAGTTTTAGAGCTCTTGCTGGGAATTTAGTCATCAGTGACTGCTGGTACTGGTCCTGAGACAGTTCTAAAAAAACCACAAAATATATGTGTTTCTTCCAAGGTGTAAAATATCTCATATTAAGTTGAAGATAGAATAGCTAAGTTTCCTCTGCCTTCCTTTATATGCCTAAGTCTTTTAAAATAGCCACTATCACATGAAAACTATCTTAGAGTCATTCCAACAGATTTAAGAATTCTTTGCTTTACTTATACTGAGCATAACATGCATGTCTTGAATCAAAACATGTAGCTACTGAAGCACATAAGCACATGTTTACACCAGTGTGCTGGTTTGAGG
>VWYK01008818.1:3785-19905 GCA_013399775.1 Semnornis frantzii | reverse complement strand
AGCCTGTCTCCACAGCAGAGCAGGTCCAGCGCTCTGATGATCCTCATGGCCCTTCTCTGGACGCCTTCCAGCACCTCCATATCCTTCTTGTAATAAGGGCTCCAGAACTGGATACAATACTCAGGGTGGGGTCTCAGCAGAGGTGAATGTGCTGGAGTGTGTTTGGAGAAAGGCCAAGAGGATGCTCAGAGGGCTGGAGCACCTCTGCTATGAGGGCAGGCTGAGAGAGTTGGGGCTGTTCAGTCTGGAGAGGAGAAAGGCTCCAGGGAGACCTAACCCTAGCATGCCAGCAGACGTTGGACACACTCTCCTACAGCCCCAGCTACTATTTGTGCCCCTGGGTTTCCACAGCTTCTTTCAGAGATGCCAGTGTTGTCCTGCTAACTCATCAGGCACAGCTCTGCCAGCTTTGCTGGCTGCAAAGCCTCGGCTCCATAAATAATAAACAGGAGAATTAACATCTTGTCTCTGTTTCCTTGCTCCTTGCAACTGCAAATGCATCTGGTGCAGGCCCCTTGGTGCACACACACACAGACACAGACACACACACAGACACACACACATCAAGGAGCTAAGTGCCCACACTCTGTTTGGATTAATTCTGTGTTTGGGGATGCGTTTGGTTGGTGGCAAGGCAGTGAACACAAACAGAAAACACAACCTGGCTTTCAGAGACCCAATTTTTCCATCAGTCTTGCTGCTGCTTCTCTCGCTGCCTCACCAAAGGAAGGAGCTGAGGTGAATTAGGAGAAACGAGTCTCCTTTGTAGGGTTGGAAGGAGTTGGGAGCCTTGGGTATTTTCCACGCTCCCCCGGAGGAGCAGGCATTTATTCCCAACTATATTACTTGGCTAACAAGATTTACAAGCAGTTGGAGATAATGCAATGGTTTCCAACATGAAGAGAAGGAACTCTTTAAAAAGTCAGGCTGGGAGGAGGGAGCTCCTTTTCTCGAAATTCATTTTGTGCAGCCTGGGTTGTGTGCGGGTGGCCCTGGTGTGCTGCTCGCAAATGCTAGAGTACGAATCACGGGCTTGTCAGGGTTGGAAGGGACCTCAAGGATCATTCAGGTTCAACCCCCCCCTGCCATGGGCAGGGACACTTTCACAGAATCAGAGAACGTCCGGGGCTGGGAGGGACCTCCAAAGCTCATCCAGTCCAACCACCTGCCAGAGCAGGGTCACATACAGTAGATCACACAGGAACACATCCAGGTGGGTCTTGAATACCTTCAGAGAGGGAGACTCCACAACCCCACAAGCAGCCTGTGCCAGAGTTCTGTCTCCCTCACAGGGAAAAAATTCCTCCTTCTCTTTCCATGAAACTTCCTCTGCCTCAGCTTCCACCCAGTGCCCCTTGTGCTGTCACTGGGCATCACCCAGCAGAGCCTGGCTCCAGCCTCCTGGCGCTCACCTTTACATCTTTATCAACATTGATGAGGTCACCTCTCGGTCTCCTCCTCTCCAAGCTCCCAGCCCCAGCTCCCTCAAGGCTCTCCTCCTAACAGAGCTGTTCCATTCCCTTCAGCATCTTCGTGGCTCTGCACTGGACTCTCTCCAGCAATTCGATGTCCCTCTTGAACCGGGGGGCCTGGAGCTGGACACACCACTCCAGATGTAGCCTCAGCAAGGCAGAGCAGAGGGGCAGAAGAACCTCTCTCGACCTACTCACCACTGCCCTTCTCATCTACCTGAGAACGGCATTGCCCCTCCTGGCCACCAGAGCACATTGCTGGCTCATGCTCAACCTAGATCAGGTCGCCCAGAGCCACATCCAGCCTGGCCTTAAAAACATCCAGGGATGGAGCTGCCACCACCTCCCCGGGCACCCTGTGCCAGTGTCTGCCCACCCTTAGGGCACAGCTCTCTCTATTCATTGCGTGCCCTGAGCCGCGACGTCATTTTTCGTCTTCATCTGGCGTTTTCCTTCTAGCCCTCCCTCTGCCCGCCCGTGAATCTGACACGCGCGAAGGACCAAAGCTACTCGGGCTGCTCGGAACCCCACGCAGCCCTGGCCTTGCGCGGAGCCAGCAGCAGCGCTCTGAGCTAAGGCGGTCAGGCGCCGGCAGGCGGATGCCTGCTTCCCAGCGGCTCCTGCTCCTTGTTCACCTGCAGCTGTGGAGTAATGCGATTAGCTCCGCCGGCTGATCGATGGTAACCGAATCAGAGAGATCAGAAATGGAGGAAGCGAGCGCAGCGCCGGCCGCAGCCTCTCCTCCGCGGGCATCCTGCGTGTGCGCAGCGGCTCCTTACCGCCCGGGCGGGAGCTCTGCCCTGCGGCTGGGGGCAGTTGGGTTTCACCAGCGTGCCCGTCCATCACGAAGGTAATGGAGCTTCCAGTGTCTCCATGGCACTCTTCGAGCTAACCAGGCAGACGTCAGCGCTGTTGCCGACAACCCTGCAGCCTCGAGTGACTAAATTCGAGTGGCTGGGGCCGGTCGGTGGTCAGCAGCGATAAGTCAAGGAGCAGCGGCCACACGTGGGAACAGAAAAGGTTTCAGCTCAACGTGAGGAGAAGCTTCTTTACAGTAAGGAGCATCTCCCCTGTGAAGAGAGACTGAGAGCCCTGAGGGTGTTCAGTCTGGAGAAGAGAAGGCTGAGAGGAAGAGGATCAGATCGATGCCTGAGAGATGGGTGTCAAGTGGAGGGGGCCAAGCTCTTTTCAGTGGTGCACTATAAGAAGACCAGGAACAATGGATACAAACTCGAACATAGAATATTCCACCTCAAGATGAGGAGAAAGTTCTTTGGTGTGAGGGTGCTGGTGGCCTGGAGCAGGCTGCCCAGAGAGGCTGTGGAGTCTCCCTTTCTGGAGACCTTCAAATCCCCCCCGAATGTATTCCTGTGTGACCTCCTCTGGGCGATCCTGCTCTGGCAGGGGAATCGAACTGGATGATCTCTGGAGGTCCTTTCCAACCTCTCAAGTTCTGTGATTCTGTGATTTTCACTTGCTCCATCATCCTTCCTATGCATCCTGCTGAGTTCCCTGCCAGGAAGCAGTCTTGCCCCAAGCCCAGCTCTGCACACACATTTCTGCTCCTGCAAGGGAGATTGGAGTGAGGAGGGGGCAGCCTCTGCTCCCTGGTGCCAAGGGACAGGAGCAGAGGAAGTGGTTCCAAGCTGTGCCAGGAGAGGCTCAGGCTGGATGCCAGGAAATATTTCTGCACTGTAAGGGTTCTCAAACCTTGGAATGGTCTGCCCAGGGCAGTGCTGGAGTCCCCATCCCTGGGGGTGTTCCAGCAGCCTGTGGAGCTGGAGCTGAGGGACATGGTGTAGTGTTGACTCTGCAGTGCTGCATTGAGGTTGGACTGAGTAAGCTTGAAGGCCTCTTCCCACCACAGATATTCTGTGATTCTATTCTGCGATTCTGTGCCCATGCAGACAGGTAGGGTTTTGCTGCAGAGGGATGAGGGGATGTGGGTAGTCACGGTACAAGGAGCAGGAAGGCCAAGGTACAGGAACTCCAGGATGGGTCAAGGACCATATTCAACACTAAGCTGTGGATGAAGGAGCAGAGAGAAGAGCAAGGGAGCAAACTTTGCTTCCCCCAGGAAGGAATGTGGCACGTTAGGAATCCTGCATGACTTTAGAGACAGACTACCTTCATGCACTTCATTTGCCAAGCTTCACATAGGCAACACAGCCTGGTTAAGTGCAGAGGCTGTTTAATATTAAATGTCCTATTTATTATTTACACAGCAAAAAGTGCAGGCTAAGGAGCTCTTCTGAGGCAGACACACTGAGCCTGGCCCCAAACAACCTCCCTCACTCCTCCCAGTAACGCCAAGAGGAACAAACTCTTTAAAAGCCTAGGAATACATCCACCAGCAGCATGAATGTATGTAGGTCGTGGTGGTGCAGCAGACCCTGAAGCTGTGGCCAGGCTGGGCCATGCTACCTTCTGCCAGTGCTGTGGCTGAGCATCCTCCCTCAGCCTTTCCCTGCAAACCAAATCTGCTCATGGCTCACAGAGTCACAGATTGCACTGGGTTGGAAGGGATCCTCCATGGCAGGGGCTTGGAACTAGATGATCTGTGAGGTCCCTTCCAACCTTACCATTCTATGATTCTATGATAGAACTGGAAGGCTGCAGGGAGCTTTGGAAATGCCTCTCATTTCAAGTGGTTACCCAAAACAACTGACTGCTATTTAAATACAAGAGACATTAAAGCCAAAGGTACCTGCAAAAGCCTTAGACCAAACTCCAGGCAATGCTGACTCGAAAGAAAAAAAATCCTCTCTCTCTTAGCTGGTTAATCCTTCAGGCTCTGGCTACATTTGCAGCTGACCCTGAGGGTCAGCTAACATTGCTGCCTGCCTGCTTGCCTGCCAGCTGTCCTCCTGCTGCTGCTGGGAGCATGGGGTGGCTCCTTCCTGCTGCAGCAGCTTTCTTCTGGAGGTGCCAGCTGCATCTGGTGACCCTAAAGCCAGCCCTGCCATATCCAAGACCACACCGTGGCTCAGGGTTGGCCATGCAGGCTGCCCCCTCCATAACCTCGCAAGCCCTGGAGCGGTTTGGTTTGGAGCTGTGGATAGCAGGAGTCACCTTTTGCAGCAGAGAGTGGGCTTCTGGATAATGCCACCAGCCAGGCTTGTCTCCCTGCGTGCCACTGAAACAGCTGTGACACAAATGCTCACCATGGCTTCGAGGCTGTTTTGTGTTGAGGCCTTTGGAGCTGCCCTCCGCCTGCCTCCCAGGCACAGGAGCTGTTTAGGAGGCACCACTTTTTAAAGGAAGCAGCTGGGGTAATTTCCCCTTGCACAAGGCAGTTTCTGGCAACTTCTAAAGAGAAAAACATTAGCAGCAGCAGGCAGAGAGGGTAAAAGGCTTTCTGACGATGCCCTTCTCCTCCCCATGCTGAGCAGCCACTCTGTGACTCCTTCTGCCACATAGGTTCCATCAGGCTCTTCTCCAGTGTTTCACAGAATCATAGAATCATAGAATGGTAAGGTTGGAAGGGACCTCAAGGATCATCTAGTTCCAACCCCCTGCCATAGGCAGGGACACCTCCCACTAGTACAGGTCACTCAAGGCCTCCTTCAACCTGGCCTTGAACACCTCCAGAGAGGGAGCAACCACAACCTCCCTGGGCAGCCTATGCCAGTGTCTCACCACCCTCACTCTAAAGAACTTTCTCCTAACATCCAGTTTCAGTCTCCCCTCTGCCAGTTCAAACCCATTGCCCCTTGTCCTGTCATTGCAAGACCTTGTCAATAGTCCCTCCCCAGCCTTCCTGGAGCCCCCTTCAGATACTGGAAGGCCACTCCAAGGTCTCCTGGCAGCCTTCTCTTCTCCAGGCTGCAGAGCCCCAACTCTCTCAGCCTGTCCTCACAGCACAGNGATCAGAGACCAGCTTTTTTTTTTTTTCTTTGGGGGTGGTGGTGTTGGGACTCCGATAGCATTAGGACAATTAAAAGCCTTTGAGCACCCAAGTGCTGACCACTGCAATTCAGAGAATGGGTTGGGTTGGAAGGCACCTGAAGGATCATCCAGTTCCAACCCCTCTGCCGTGGGCAGGGACACCTTCCACTTAGACCAGGTTGCCCAAGGCCTCATAAAGTCTGTGTAAAACCCTGTGGCACCCAAGCACCCTGCAGATCAGACAGAGGCTGCATCTTCTCATGACCAACACATGTGCTTAGTTAGCCCCAAAATGCAGAGAGCTGGGGGAAATCCAAATCAGACCTTGCTGAAAATTCCTGCAGAAAGATTCAGAGATTCATGGAATCATAGAATTGGTTGGGTTGGAAGCGACCATGAAGATCTTCCAGCTCCAACCCCCCTGCCATGGGCAGGGATACCTCCCACCAGCACACCTCCCTCATCCAGCCTGGCCTTGAGCACCTCCAAGGAGGGGGCATCCACAGTCTCCCTGGGCAATCTGTGCCAGTGTCTCACCACCCACACTGGCAACAATTTCTTCCTCATCTCCAGCTTTTATGTCCCCTCTTTCAGCTCAGAGTCATTGTCTCTCATCCTGTGACTTCCAGATCTTGTTAAAAGTCCCTCCCCAGATTTTCTGTAGCCACTCCAGTTTCTGGAAGGGACACTCTAAGGTCTCCCTGGAGCCTTCTCCAGGGCGAACAGCCCCAGCTCTCTCAGCCTTTACCTATAGCAGAGGTTCTCCAGCCCTCTGAGCATCTTTGTGGCCTCCTCTGGACCCTCTCCAGCAGCTCCAGGCCCCTCTCTGGCTGGTTCCCCAGAGCTGAAGGCAGTGCTGCTGGTGAGGTCTGAGCAGAGCAGAGGGGCAGAATCCCCTCCCTGTGCTGCTGCTCTCCCTGCTCTGGCTGCAGCCAGCACACAGCTGGCTCTGGGCTGCCAGTGACCAGTGCTGGCTCCTGGGCACTTTGGCACCAACTGACACCCCCAAGGCCTTCTCCTGCAGGCTGCTCTCCAGCCACTGCTCACTCAGCCTACATTTGTGCTAGAGATGATGGAAGCCCCCAGCCTTTGGCTTTCCCATAGCCAGTGATCTGCACAACACAGCTCCAAACTGCTCACTGCTGCTCAGCAGGGCTGTGCTGCATTGGGCAAGCAGAAGCTGAGCTAAAAACTTAAGCAGCTGAGAAACCAAAGTGAGAGAAGAAGCAGCAGGTAAACAGCAGGTAAAACTCTGTAACTCAGCAGACAATGTGAGATATCAGGTAAGGAATAAGCACCAGCAGCAGCAGTCTACAGAGCGGCTTATAAAGGGTTTGAGGAGTTACTCAGCTGAGACTCTGGATTACACAGAAAAGGAATCATTTAATTTCTGTCCTTGTGCAGCAGACCATCTGCAGTGTGCAAGGAGCCATACCTGCTCCTCACATCTCAGGGGCTTCAGATAAAACCAGGCAACACAAGGCAAATTCTTACTTACAACTGAAAGTCTGGCTGGAGAGCTGCCCAGCAGGGAAAGACCTGGGGATGTTTGGTGCACTGCTGGCTGAAGATGAGCCAGGCTGTGTTCAGGTGGCCAAGAAGGCCACCAGCATCCTGGCCAGCATCTTGGCCTCCATCAGCAGTAATGTGGCCTGCAGGACCAGGGACGTGACTGAATATCTCCAGGGGAGGTGACTCTGAAAATCCCCAGGGACCACTTTCAGTGAAGATATGTTTCCTAATCTCCAACCTAAACCTCCCCTGGGGCAACTTGAGGCCATTTCCTCTCATCGCTTGTTAACAAGGAGCAGATCCCAACCCCAACTTTCCTCCAGCCTCCTCTTAGGGAGCTGTAGAGAGCAATGAGGTCTTCCTCCAGCCTCCTCTTCTCCACACTAAACACTCCCAGCTCCCTCAGCTGCTCCTCCCCAGAACCCTTTCCCAGACCCTTCCCCAGCTTTGTTGGCTTTCTCTGGACCTGCTCCAGCCCCTCAATGTCTTTCTTGCAGTGAGGGCCCCAAAACTGAACCCGGAACTCCCCAGTGCAGCCTCCCCAGTGATGAATCCAGGGGGACAATCCCTGTCCTGCTCCTGCTGGTCACAGTGCTCCCGATCTAGGTCAGGATGCTGGTGCCCTCTTTGTCCAGCTGGGCACAGCCTGGCTCTCTTCATCAGGCAGCCCACCAACATCCACACAGCCTTCTCTGCTGGGCACTTTCCAGCCACTCTGCCCCCAGCCTGCAGCCTTGCTGGGGTGGTTGTGCCCCAAGTGCAGGACCCAGCCCTTGGCCTTGTTGGATCTCATCCCACTGGCCTCAGCCCTTGGATGCAGCCTGTGCAGGTCCCTCTGCAGAGCCTTCCTGGCCCCCAGCAGCTCCACACTCCCTCCGTTGTCAGTGCCACCTGCAAACTGACTGAGAGTGCCTGGATCCCCTCACCCAGATCAGTGATAAAGATTTTAAAGAGACTTGGCCCCAGCACTGAGTGGTCTGAGCCTAGCACCTGGCTGAGACAATTGAGGGAATACTAGTGGAAATGGCATCCACCCCTAGTGGAAATGGCATCTGTGGTTTCAGAGTCACACAGAGAGACCAAGCACTTGGAGTGTAACCATCCCCCAAGTGTTGCTCATCAAAGCGGCCTTAATGAAATAATTGCACTTGAAGCAAGCCCTGAGGTCACCTTGATATTGCCAGGGGACCTGAGACATTCCTGGAGGATGCTGAGTTTGGTGAACATGTGCACCTGACTTTCCCCATGCTGTGCTACATGAGAGCCCATGGACACCCTTCTTTTTATCCCCTTGCATGTGGAGCAGCTCCTGTGCCCAGTTGTGGGCTCTGTCGTCAAGCTGAGCTGCTGGCTGGAGGACCCTGGGGCTGAGTGGGCAGCCAAGCCTGAGCAAGCTCCTCCCCTGCTCCCTGTGCATCTGTTCTCAAGCCACAGTGCACTTCTGGGCCCTTGCCAGGCAAGATGGGTTCATGTTATATGGGAAGGCAGCAGGAGATAATGTCTTCAGAATGCTTCTGCTCACTGCCTTGCTTCACTGCACCCAGGGACAGCTGCCACAGCCACCCTGCTCTGCATCCCCGGGTGCAGTGGCACCACTGCCTCCACTTGGGGAAGCCTCCAGCTGCCCTTTGGCATCTCTGGTGTGCCTCAGGCACGAGGAGGGTCCACCCAAAGCAGAGCCATTCTCTGATACTCATCCATCTCTCACAAAGCACTCAGTTGCTCAGTGTGGGACAGACAACATCCTTCTGCCCCCTGCAAGCTCACTCAGCTCATGTTTAGCAGCAGCAGGAAGACTCTGGCTGCTGATGTCACCATCAGCCCCAAGTGGAGGTCTCCATACCATATGCTATATGAGCACAGGCTGAGGGAGCTGAGGACGTGCAGCCTGGAGAAGAAAAGACTCCAGGGGAACCTTAGAGCTGCCTGCCAATAGCTGAAGGGAAGCCTGCAGGAAGGTTGCAGAGGGACTTTTCCCCTAAGGGTGTCTAGAGACAGGCCAAGAGGAAATGGTTTGAAGCTGAGGCAGAGCAGGGTTAGACTGGATCTTGGGAAGAAGTTCTTCAGTAGGAGGGTGGTGAGACTGGCTCAGGCTGCCCAGGGAGATTGTGGCTGCCTCTTCTTTGGAGGCATTTAAAGCCAGGTTGGATGAGGTCTTGGGCAACCAAGTCTGGTTAAGAGTTGTCCCTGCCCACTTGAGTAGGTGATGCCTGAGGCCCCTTCAAACCTGAGCCATTCCATGACTGTATGAAGGACGGCAGAAATGCCTGGGGTCTTCTGGTGAAAAGAATAAACAAAACATCCAACTTTTACAATCCCAGAGCAATCAAATGGTTAGTGTTGGGTTGAAAAAGTAGTGTAGTGTTAAAAAACCAACCCTGGACTGCCATTGCTCCTGGTTGGCTGCAGGCAGAAGCTTCTGCAGCAGGCAGCTGTGTGGTCCTGCTGGAGCATGGCGGTTGGGAGTGATCCAAGCTCAGACTGTGCCTGGAGCTGGCAGTTCCAAGCAGATCTGCCTGGGTCAGGCTGGCCAGGTGCAAGAGCAGGAGCAGACAGAGCCCTACCTGGGGAGCAGTCTGGCTTCCCAGAGCATGGCAGAGTGACAGCACAGTCCAACCTTCCCTCCAAACCTGTGACCAGGAGACAGCTGCGCTCGGCTGCCTTCGCCCATCTGCTTCAAAACAAAGACCCAAACAGCAAGGTACAAACGGTTCACCTGAGAAACCCCAAATGGCCTGGGCAAGGGTTCCAGGCCCAATTCCTCCCACTCTGCAGTCACTGACTTGCCAGTAAGACAAGGGAAACTACCCTGTTCTGGCTGAAAGAGGGCTGTGGTGAGGGAGAGGGTTCCCCTTCTGAGCCACATTTCCCAAGGTCTCCAGCACTCAGCTGCTGCCTGAGCGCTTTAGTTTTTCAGGAATGAAGGAAGGGCAAGCTGCAGGGACCCTCTTTCTGGGGTACCACAACAGTGGGCTTTTAGCTTCAGGGTGGTCACAGCAGGGTAAGGACATGTGAGCACATCAAAAGAAGTGTGGCCAGCAGCTCGAGAGAGGGGATCCTGCCCCTCTGCTCTGCTCTGCTCTGTTCTGCTGAGATCTCCCCTGAAGTGCTGTGCCCAGCTCTTGGGTCCCCAACACCAAAGAGACATAGACCTACTGGAGAGGGTCCAGAGGAGGATACAAAGATGCTCAGAGGGCTGGAGAACCTCTGCTGTGGGGACAGGCTGACAGAGTTGGGGCTGTCTATTGCTACCTGAAAGGAGGTTGTGGAGAGGTTGGTGTTGGTAATTAGTGACAGAACAAGAGGAATGGCCTCAAGCTGCCACTGGGGAGGTTTAGATTGGACATGAGGAAAAATTATTTCCCAGCAAGAGTGGTCAGGCATTGGAATGAGCTGCTAAGGGAGGTGGTGGAGTCACCAACATGGATGTGTTTAAAGGTCATCTGGATGTGCTGTTTGGAGTATGGTTTAGGGTGAACCTTGCAGAGTGAGGATATCAGCTGGACTTGGCAATCCTGAAGGGCTTTTCCAGCTGGAATGTTTCTGTGACTCTGTGTTCAGGTTGAAGAAGAGAAGGCTCCAGGGAGAGCTTAGGGCTGCATTTCAATATCTGAAAGGGACCTACAAGCAGACTGGGGAGGGACTGTTCAGAAGGCCTTGGAGGGATAGGACAAGGGCAATGCTTTGAAAGTGGAGCAGGGCAGAGTTTGATTGGACCTGAGAAGGAAGTTGTGCAGAAGGAGAGTGGTGAGACACTAGCACAGGCTGCCCAGGGCTGTGCTTGAGGCCCTGTCCCTGCAGACATTCAAGTTCTGCCTTGCTGTGTCCCTGTGCAGCCTGCTGCAGCTGGAGGTGTCCCTGCTGAGTGCAGGGAGGTGGCCAAGATGCCCTTGGAGGGTCCCTTCCAGCTCAGTGCAGTCTGTGGCTCTGCAGTGCCATGGGCTCCACTGCTGCCTCAGTCAGGCTCGCCTCACCCTGCACCATCACACACCACACACCAGGCTTTCCAGCTCTCTTTATTTCCTGATTTATTCTCCCAGGCAGACATGTTTGCTCCTTTGTTGCAGTGCAACTCCTCTCCACGGCAGGTTCAGAGACCATCTCAGCTTCCAGCGGCTGGGTGATAAAGCAGGGTAATAACGTGTGGCAGCAGATCAATTAGCAGGGGGAGAGAAGCAAGCAGGGAGAGGGAACGAGCTTGAATGAGAGCTGGCATCAGCCCCCATGTCTGCAGTGATTTATTCTCCACTTCTCTTATTAAACTGCTCTGGGTGCAGATTGCTTTTTCCCACTTCATCTTCCTTATTGCTCCACGTGCCCAGTGATGGGGAGCCGTGGCCGTTCGGACAGGCTGCCTGGAAGCACAGCTGCTTTCTCCAGCCTGCTGAAGCTCACCCTCCATGCAGCACTGCTGTGACATCCATGCAGCTACCACTGCAGCAGCCACGCCAGGCAAAGCTGTCGCTGAGGCCGCTCTGTGCTGCCCTGCCTTGGAGCGCCACTGTGCCCCCAGCTTTCTGCTGGCACTGCCCTCTGGCAGCCAAGGGAACAGCAGCAGGCAAACATATTCCTCCCCTCTCCAGATGACCTGCCACTGGGATCAGGGGGCAGGAGTTGCTCCAGGTAGGGCACGGGGAATTGCCAGGGACATAGCAGAGACCTCTGCCCAGCACAGAAACTGCCCAGCCAGGAGCAAACCCATACTGGTCCTTCTGTAAGGCTTCACCCTGACGGCTGGTGCCAGCATGGACCCAGGGTCAGCAGAGCTGCCTGTTCTCATGGGCACAAATAAGGCCCAAGGTGCTGAGTCCAGCCCATCACTGGAGACATTAAAGCCCTCATCAGGTCAGCTGAGGGTTGATGTAGCACAGATTTTTGCTCCACTAAAGACCTCCCTGAGACTGTTCAGACTGCAGAGGAGAAAGCTCCCAGGTGACCTTATTGTGGCCTTGCAGTATCTTAATGGGTCCTACAAGAAAGCTGGGGAGGGACTTTTTAGGCTGCCAGGTAGAGATAGGACTGGGAGGAGAATGGAACAAAGCTGGAAATGGGGAGATTCGGACTGGATGTTAGGAAGAAGTTCATCAGCATGAGGGTGGTGAGATGAGACCCTGGAAGGGGTTGCCCAGGGAGGTGGTGGAAGCCTCATCCCTGGGGGTGTTTAATGCCAGGCTGGATGAGGCTGTAGATAGCCTGATCTAGTGTGAGGTGTCCCTGCCCATGGCAGGGGGGTTGGAACTGGATGCTCCTTGTGGTCCCTTCCAACCCTGACTGATGCTGTGATTCTATGATTCTGTGATTCTGTGACTCTGTGATTCTATGATTCTGTGATTCTATGACTGTGATTATGTAATTCTATGTATCTATGATTCTGTAATTCTATGACTCTCTGATTCTGTGATTCTATGGTTCTGTGATTCTATGACTCTATGATTCTACGACTTTATGATTCTATGACTTTTTGTTTCTATGATTCTGCTAGCCCATACCCAGCTGGTCCATACCCAGCTAGCCTATACTCAGCTGGTCCATACCCAGCTAGCCCATATCCAGCACTCCTTCCAGCTTGTGGCACTTCTGCAGAGTCTACCCAGCAGCTGACAGGGAAGCTGTTTGTGTAGGGAGCAAAAAGGACCCAGGGCGTTTCTGCTTCATGCACTGATGAAGACCCTGAATATCTGCCTTGCAGGTGTCAAGCTGCACGTGCCTCCCAAACAGAGTTGCTTCAGCTGGAAAAGCCCTCTAAGACCATCAAGTCCAACTGCCAATCTAAGTCCACCATGGGCATTAAACCATGCCTCAAAGTGCCATGTCCACATATTTCTTGAGCACCTCCAGGGACAGTGGCTCTGTGCTCTGAACCGTGCTCAAGAAACCCTTTCACCATATTAAATAGCTTCCTTAGCAATCAGCTAGCTTGCTTTTCCTTCCTCTGTCCAGGTCACAGAAGTGGAGAGGGTTGGTGCAGCCCCAAAGTGATTTACTCCTTCCCACAAGAGTTTTGCACCCATCTCCTCTCCCCAGCTGGCTCATGTCTTCCACCTGCCCAGGGCTTGGTGAGAACCAAGCAGCCAGATCTGGTAGCATTTACCATCCTGTGTTTTGGACCCTGAGCAGGACACAGAATCACAGAGCTGGTGAGGTTGGAAGAGACCTCTGAGCTCATCCAGTCCAAGCACTCCCCCAGAGCTCACAGTGCCAACACTGCTGCTCAGCCACCACCACTGCACCACCTCCCTCAGCACCATATCCACCTGGCCTTGAAATCCCTCCAGGGATGGGGACCCCACCACCTGGCTGGGCAGCCTGGGACAGTGCCTGAGGACCCTTGCTGGGAACAGATTGTTCCTAATACCCAACCTGAACACAACCTGGCACAACTTGAGGACATTCCTCTTGTCCTGTCATTTGGTGCATGTAAGAAGAGACCAACCCCACCTGGGTCAAACCTCCTTTCAGGCAGTTGAGGGAGCCATTAAGGTCTCCCCTCAGTCTCCTGAGGGGAGCCAGCCCAGAAGGCAAAACAAGCCCTCAGCTGCTCTTCACCAGGCTTGTGTTCAGGGCCCTTCACCAGCTTAGTGGCCCTTCTTTGGTCACACTCCAGGACCTCAATGTCCTTCTTGTAGTGAGTGGCTCAAAACTGAACCCAGTACACAAGGTGTGGCCTCACCAGTACCAAGGGGGGATGACCACATCCTTAGACTTGCTGGCTGCACTGCTCCTGACGCCAGCCAGGATGCCACTGGCCTTCTTGGCCACCTGAGCACCCTGCAGCAAAACGAACTAAAGGGCCCTGATTTCACAAGTCAAAGGCTTCTTTGGAGGAGTGGAAAAATACCTGCTTGCCCTGCTCAGCTAGGATTTTGCATGTGAGCCTTCGGCGCCTGGCACAGGGAATTATGGCAGCCTCACTGGCGGGGTTTAGAGCTGCAGGCAGCTCAGGAAGATCACAAGGCTGTATTTGCTTCCTGACAGATGGAGGGGATGGTGGCAGCCTTCTCCCTTGCATATCAACACCTCTGAGTACATCCACATCCAAGGTGTCTCTGGGCAGAACTCCGAGAACTGGGCCAGCAATGTGCCCTTGTGGCCAAGAGGGCCAAGGGCATCCTGGGGGGCAGCAAGGGAGGTGTGGCCAGCAGGGCTAGGGAGGTTTTGCTGCCCCTCTGTTCTGCCCTGCTGATGCAACTTTTGAGATAATACGTCCAGTTCTAGGCTCCTCTGCTCAAAAGAGACAGAGATCTGCTGTAGAGGGTCCAGCTGAGGCTCTGAGGATGATTGGAGGGACTTGAACGTCTCTGCTGTGAAGACAGGCTGAGAGCCCTGAGGCTGGTTAGTGTGGAGAGGGGATCTGATCAATGTCTATCAATAGTTGAGGGTTGAGTGTCAGGATGAAGGTGCCAGGCTCTGCTTGGTGCTGCCCAGTGACAGGACGAGGCACAACATAGAACCACAGAACTGACCAGGTTGGAAGAGACCCCCAAGCTCACCCAGCCCAACCTAGCACCCAGCCCTAGCCAAGCAACCACGGCACTAAGTACTTCATCCAGCCTCCTCTTAAAGATCTCCAGGGTGACTCCACCACCTCCCTGGGCAGCCCATTCCAATGCCAATCACTCTCTCTGGCAAGAACTTCCTCCCAACACCCAGTCTAGACCTGCTCTGGCACAACTTAAGGCTGTGTCCCCCTGTTCTGTCCCTGGGTGCCGGGCAGCAGAGCCCAACCGAACATGGTTACAACCTCCCTGCAGGTAGCTGCAGAGAGCAGTTGAGGTCTGCCCTGAGCCTCCTCTTCTGCAGACTGCACACCCCCAGCTCCCTCAGCCTCTCCTCACAGGGCTGTGCTCCAGGCCCCTCACCAGCCTTGCTGCCCTTCTCTGGACACCTTCCAGCACCTCAACATCTCTCTTGAATGGAGGGGCCCAGAACTGGACACAGCACTCAAGGTGTGGCCTGACCAGTGCCAGTACAGGGGCAGAATAACCTCCCTGCTCCTGTTGACCACACTGTTCCTGATCCAGGCCAGGATGCCACTGGCTCTCCTGCCCACCTGGGCACACTGCTGCCTCATCTTCAGCTACTCTCTACCAGCACCCCCAGGTCCCTCTCTGCCTGGCTGCTCTCCAGCAACTCTGTCCCCAGCCTGTAGCACTGCTTGGGATTGTTGTGGCCAAAGTGTAGAACCCTGCACCTAGCCTTGTTCAGTCTCATCCCATTGGCCTCTGCCCACCCATCCAGCCTGCCCAGGTCCCTCTGCAGGGCCCTCCTACCCTCCAACAGCTCCACACCTGCTCCTAACTTGGTGTCATAACATGTCCAAGCTGGAACCCAGGAGCTTCCACCTCAAGATGAGGAGAATGAGTGTGCTGGAGGCCTGGAGCAGGCTGCTCCAGAGACATTGTGCAGTCTCCTTTTCTGGAACCTTTCCAATCCTTCCTGGGTGTGTTCCTGTGTGACCTGTCCTGGGTGATGCTGTTCTGGCAAGGGAATTGGACTGGATGCTCTCTGGAGGTCCCTCCCCACCTCTCCCATTCTGTGAGCTGTACTGCCTTTTCCTGGGCAGTTAAGCTTCCTGTCCTAGCACACCAGGGTTGCCAGGACAAGCCATGGTGGAGAAGAGAGGTTGCCCCACTTGTGCAGAGTACCACTTGGGGTCTAACTTGCCATGGTTGCCAATCACTAGTCCAGGCAGGACTCTAAGTAGCTCCATCCCAAGCCTCACTCACGCACGCTGGGCTTTGTGGCTGCACACTGAGTTTGTGCCCCTAAAATGATGGCATCTGACAAACTGAAGGCAGGAAAGGAAGTCTGAGCTCAAGAAAAAAGTCTGCCAAGCCTCTTAAAAAAAAAAAAAAATCCTGAACACAGCAATATTTCAGAGCCTACATGAAGCCAGCATTTGTCTGTGTTTCAGTCTGCCTTCAAATCCCCTGAGCCACCAGCCCACGTGGAGGCAGCTTAAGGAATGGAAAAAAAGCAGCCACTTCTATTTCTCATATCTTTTTTGGTCTGCAAAGTACAGTGTGCAGTGGGAAAATGAGATCCGAGACACTCAGGCAGCAGCAAAAGCAGTTCTTTGTTGCTTTCAGCTTGAGAAAAGCAGGGACACATCTTCCTGAGGCCTCTCCTGCCTGAAGTCCCTTGGTGGTCCCTGGATAGGTCATAGAATCATAGAATGGTAAGGTTTGAAGGGACCTCAAGGATCATCCAGTTCCAACCCCCTGCCATAGGCAGGAACACCTCCCACT
>VWYK01008798.1:3724-15020 GCA_013399775.1 Semnornis frantzii | reverse complement strand
CTTTAAGGGTTTCCAAATGGAGACAAACAGCCTGTGAGGATTAAAATGTAAAACACTCTCATATTTGTAGTTCCCTTTATTAATGTGAGAAGTTTGCAGCTCCAAGTAGATGATGTGAAGGCTCAGGACTGGGATTTAGAACAAAGACCTGAGAAACTGTTGAGATGGGCAAAGCAGGTGGAAGGGAGGGTAATGCTGGTGTCCTCAGCCACTGCTTCACTTCAGAACTCAGTGCAACTCTTGCAGACTGCCCCAAAAAATGAACATAATTTAATATTCTCCCAGATGTTTAAAGCCATGGGGATTTATCCACTGGCTAATCCACTAATAAATATATGACTGGGGCTATGTTGTTGTTCCATGTTTTGAAAGCTTCTGGCAAGTTTGTCATTTCAACTGGCTACAGAGGATGTCTGGATTCAGAGAGAGGAATTTGCCACAGTACTTATTACAAAAAGTATTACAACTTGCATTTGGGTTTTTTGGGTTTTTTTGCAAGTAAATAAAAAGCAATCTGGCAATCAGAAGTACAGGAGACACACAACTAGAGCAGCTGAGGAGGAAACTGAATTTCATGTGGTTCCCATTCCCTCAGAACTTGGGCTTTGTGGGATTTCTGCAAACAGTGTACTGTATGGGGAGACAGAGGAGAAACTGCCCTACCTGTGGGCTATGGAATGGCTGTTTAATCTTTGGAAATCTGGACTGGCTACTCAGACGTGAAAGCAGATGTTCACAACTCCGAGAGGCAGGCCGGTTCGTATGTCAGACACCAGTTACGTTTCGTCCGTCGGGAGGGTTTTTATGACCCAGCGATAAGGACATCTGTCTGCAGCCCAGCACGCTGCTGGCGTGTCCCATATTTAGGTTTGCAAGGAACGTCGAGTCAAAATTCCCAGTCGCGTCTGCGCCTGGTTTTAACCATGCATGGATATCCTGTCAGCAGAAGAGAAAATAACCCATCTATTTTTAAGCTAGCTGGAACTCTGCAGGCACAAGCCACCTGGTCTCCTGCAGCAGCCTCGGCCGAGGGCGTGAGCGGGCCAAGCGGCGTGACAGCCTTTGCTGCCGCCTGCTGGCTGCTTCCTGCTACTGCCTCGGGAAGGGCTCGGCGGCTCAAGCCCCTTGGAGTTTGACTTGGAGTGAGAATTGAAGCGTAATTCTCTAGTCTTCACGTCAGGCAGTTTAGGGAATTAAAGAGCAGGTGTATGGATTTCCTTTAAATGGCTTCAGAGCCGGTGACTGGTTATAATGGAGCAGCCCTTGCACTGAAAAGAGTTAGCATATCTATTTCTAAACAAATGGGCTTGTCACTTGCCTAGAGTGTTTTGGTTTGTGTGGTGCCAAAATGGATACCTCGGTGCATCATTTACTTACTGTTAACTAGGAGCTGCACCGTTCAGAAATGGTGTGTTTTTAGAGAGTGATTCTTTGCCTGGTACAGTGTGAGTGTAGTAGAGCTGGTCCAGACGCTCTTGTTCTGTCTGCTCCTCATCCCTGTGAACCATGCAGTTTGCTTATTTGGCATCTGTTTCAAACAATCCATAATGCATTTCTTAAAGCCAAGACCTACAAACAACCAAAAACCCAAGTACCTCCCAATCCCTACAGCGTTTGTTCAGTTTTTAATTGTGCTTCTGAAAGTGCTTTTGAAAATGTGCTTTTAATTAGATGAACTGTTAAGATGGCCTTTAGGATTTAAAATTCATGATAATGACCTGTTTTTAAGATAACATTTGAAAAAGAAGGTTTCCTTCAGATTATTCTGGATGGATCTGACCTGTGATAAATTCTGTTCAAAATGGTTACTTTTGATCAGTGCCGAATCTTGAAAAGAATTTAATTGTTCTTTTGTGTTGCATGTTTCATTTTTTTTTAACCTCTGAGGAATTAATTACAAAGAAGGAATTAGATTATATGTCTACTAATTTGAATTATTTTTTCCCCACCCCTCCAGACTTGAGGAAAGACCAGATCAGTTCAGAAGTTAACTACAAACCTCACGTTAATTTCCCAACAGAATTACACGTGCAGGTGTCCAGTCCTCCAGTGAAGAGGTAACTAATACTGCCATCCATTTACTAAATAATAGTTTCAGAACTACTGAATTCTGTTATGTGAGAGCAATCAATATTCAACATGCAGAAGTCAATGTATGAATATTTTTGACAGACAAAGCCTTTTGTATTTCACATAATTGACAGGACTAAATGCCCTCTGTCTTTATTGTAATTTTGTTGCTGTCAGTGGAACCAGCTGGCTTGCATAGTTTTAAATCATCTTACCAGAGCAAAGGGGTTTAATATTTTCCTATATTGAATTTATGTACACTACAACAGGAAGTGATTGCTGATTTGTGGTCAGTGCAGCAACCCTGTAAAGTATTGAAAAATCGGGCTGGAAGGGGAGAAAAAGGCAAATTCTTTTTAGAAGCTGCTGCTATATGCTTGTTGTTTCTAATCCGAACTGCAGGTGGTGAGTACCTCCTAAAAATCAAGAATCCAAATACAAATTTAGCAGTTTTCAAATACTAGATTTGTATTGGTATGCTCAGAAGAGGGCAGAGGTTATTTTTGACAGTCCTGAATGTTGAAGGAATTTGTCTTACTTTACAAATAATCTCCTGCAGAGATTCAGGGAGGAGGGAGAGGGCACTCGAAATACAAAGTGAAGGAAACCTTGGAGTGATTTAAGACAACTCTCAATGAAATGGCTGTGTGTTAAGCAGATCCCAAATATCTAGGCAGTGTTACCGAGGTTGTCTTTGGAAAAAAAGCCTTCGAGTTACTTGAGCTTTTTCTTCTGTTTTGTGGATACTTACATCCTGTGTGCTTTTGTATTTCAGAGTTGAGATGCCTGATACCAGTAGGAAACTTTTCCCATCATCAGTTCTACAGCCAGTTCTCAAAGAGATTATTAAGTCAGAAAGTAGAAGCAAGGTAAATGATCAGAATTCTTCAGAGTGGCTCAACCCAGACAAATTTGAGAAGATGAATGTGTCAGTGTATAGCGCTGATGGCGGGTCCCAGCCCTATGCAGATACTCCCTGTGGAAGGAAGCCAACCAACAGTGACCCTCACTTCTCTTCCCAGCTGCAGCCTCATCACGCAAGAACATTTGGTCCCAAGATGGGGTTGTCACCTTGTGTGCCACAGAACCTGTCAGAAAGGCTCATGGTGCTTCCCCCTCCTGGTGAGCATGCCGGGCACCCACCTCGAAGAGTGGATGCTCTTTGGGTACCTGAATCAGTGTACCAGAATCTTCCTCCTCCTTTACCACCAAAGAAGTATGCCCTGAATACTTTTCCAGGATCGGAAAATATCTCGGTAGCTGATGTGAAATCGGCAGAAGTGTTGCACAATAACCTGCTGAGGCAAACAGGTGCACCTCTGAAATCTGCATCAGAAGCAGGCATATTTGCAAATGAACAAAGGCTTAAAGAGCCATTGCAAGAGAATGAGCTGTTTGTTCACAAACCAGATTCTCCACCTCGATTACCAGCTAATGACTTTTGGATGGTGTCTGAAAACTTTCTGAAGAAAGGACCTCACCATATGGGACCGAGTCCTGGCTACGGGGATGGAAACGATAGTGTATCCCTAACGACTTATTTTTCAGTGGATAGTTGTATGACTGACACGTACAGGATAAAATATCACCAGAGACCCAAGCTGTATTTTACAGATAGTGGCAACTTTCACAAAGAAAAGCATCCTCCATCAGCTGGGGAGCTGACTGTGACATACCACACTCCTGAGCCCAGGCATCCCACACCCGAGCAAAGGTACAAGGCAAATATTGAAGGCATTCACTGCAGTAGATGAATTCTTCAAAATCCCATAAAATCTGGATGTGGCTTTTGCATTTCATACAGTCTAAATGGGCACAGACTCTCAGCTGACTGTATTTGGCTTAGGAGTTATGACTGTTTAAATGAATATGCAAACAGAAGTGGCTAGAAGAGGTGCTAAACTTCTGGTTCTTTGATTTGTTACTCTAGTTGCCTTAATGCTTACCTCTGTTACCCAGCTTGTCTTCTACAGTCAGTTCTAAAAATGGTCCCTTTGGGCAGCACATCTTCCAGCAGTGGGATCAACTAGATGTTACTAATTTTGTAAGAAGAATTAGTTGTGGTTTTAAAAGTGTTCCTTCAGACTGAGGTCACTGCATACCTAGACTAACAAAAGGGATAAACATATTACCACATGTAGTGCAATAGAAGTAGTTGTAATAGAGCAATATTTGTCCCAATAGGTAGCAGAAGGTGACATGTGTATGTTTTGGGGTTTTTTTTCTCAACTGACTTCTCTCAGAGTCTGTGCTTTCACAAACCTTCAAGTGTCTTTAATACAAGTTTACCCAGAGAATTTCTAACTTTTCATTTGAAAAGCCTTAATAATAATTATTATTATTTTTAAATGGTTCTGGTTTGCAAACATTAAGATTTCAAAGGGAATTCCAGTAAGTTGCAGTAATAGTCTATCCTATTAATATACCTGCTGTATTCTGGTGTATATTTTTCAGCACACTTATCAGATCTGTCCACCCTGTAACTTATTACAATTAAATTTACCCACATAAGCTACAAACTGATGTAGCAGGATAGGATGCTTCCTAGAGAGTTACCACGCAGCTAGGAAAGATTTCGTAAAGCTTTAGACGTGTTTACTGCTTACGTTCAGCTCTGATCTGTTCTACAACTGCATGCAAAGTCAATGCTGCTATTTATTGAGCTTTCTGTCTTTTGCCTGCTTTGAGCAACGTTTGATGTGGGTCAGACATTTGACTTTACTGACAACAGTTTCTGCTTTGGAGCAGTCCTGCGCATGTTCTGAATGACCAGATCAGGCTGAGTGAGGCTGTGATAACTAAGGGAGCATGTAAAGAAGAGGTTCCTCTCTTCCTCTGCTCCAGCACTCTGCCCTGCAGTTGTGGCAGCTCTAGCATTTACCACACCGTTCATGAATCTCAGCTTTGGTAACAAAGAGGAGGATTTGTTTGTTTGGCTTGCATTTGGTGAGTTAAATCAGTGCACTGTTAGCCAGCACATGGCCTACGGAGGGCTGAGGAGGAAAGAGAGAACAGGATTTTGCCCTGATGGCAGCCCTGAGTGTTTGAAAGGAACCACTGTGTCAATGGCAGGGAGTTCTGTTTCAGTCTTATCCTGACACTGAACAACATGTAATTAGAATTCATGGCAGCAAAGTTTGACACAATTCAAAAAGGCTCAACTTTGCCATTATTCACACTCACGTGTTAACCTGGGGTCCTGTTGATTTACATCTAAAGATCGATGCCTTCTACTTAGGAAAATAATGCAAGAAGGTTAAATGTGCATAATAAACACTCATGCTTATACTTGCACTGTTTGGTCAGAAAGGCTTTATGTTTATAAGCCTTGCGTGAGTTTTAATGCTTCGTTGGCAATTGTTTAGCACTATCCATTTAAACAGTTTTGGTTTTAAAACTACATGTAATTTACAGTAGAGAACTGGAAGACAATAGATGCAGCCAACCAGATGAATTTTACTTCTACCTTCTTGATCAAAATCCGTTGTAACACTTATTTAAAAAAACAATTCTAGAATTTGTAGTGCAAACAACTATGCATGTTTCAGTGTGGCTGCTGGTAAACAGCAACTCCGATTATTCTTTTGTAAGAAAATCAATTGAATACAGAGAGAGAGCCCTGCAAATGGAAGATTGTAGTATTTTTGAGGTATTTCAGAACCTGCAAATTTAACTTTTCTAGGTCACCTAGCAATGTTACATAATATACATAGCCTGTGAATTAAAACTGTAGTCTAATACCATTGTAAAACAAGATTGTTGGAATTTGTAAATACTGTATACTTTGTAAAATGTTTTGCGAATATCTTGTATTTGAAATGACAGTATTTTTATGTATGAACAGCACAGCAACAACTGTGAATGATGGGAGAACACTTATTTTTAAACCAGCATAGCAATGTTGATACTTCTGTCCAAGGAGCAATATGAATGACTATTACTGATACCAATGAATCTGGCTTCCAGTAGGCACAAATGGCAAACTTATTTTGGAAGTAGCTGCAGTAACTTACCTGATGTACCTGAGTCTCCTTACTTTGCCTGAAACAATCTTACTAGACAACTTCCTATGTGACCCATGTTTACCAGGTATTTAGATTAAATAGACAGCTAATCAAGGCACCTTCCCTTTTATATTGGACTCTGCACTACATGTATGTATGTAATATTTTCAAACTAATATGCGGTAACTTGTTTTAACTTACCTAGGGTGCCTATTTATTTTTTTATAAATGTCCCCTTCCAGCTATAGATTTGTACAAGAGCCTAGACAATTTTTGTAAAGACATTCACAAGTCTTGTAATTAATATATTTTTCAGTCTTTAGAATTATTTTCTTGCAAAGTTCTGCCTGTTCAAACTCTCAGATAAAAATGTAAAATATCTTTTTGTCTTCTGGTCTTTCTGTGCTCCACATTTTTCTCAAAAAAGTGGGGGTTTTCCACAAGGACAAACAGTGACAGATAATAATGCTGCTAATGGTTGGAAGCTTTGCTCTTCCTTTCTTGAACAGTAAAGCTCATCTCCTCAGTTATTTGTTTATAAAGCCATTAAATAGATGTAGCCTTTTAAACACCTATAAAATGGATAGTTTTAAAATATTGCTAACAACTGACTTAAAGTTACACAAGCCTACCTTTGCTCTGTCAGATCAGAAAAATTTCTTTGAATTTTATATTCTTGTGCACCTAGAGCACATGAAATACTTTTGAGCCCAGTGCCATGAGCCGTTAGAAAACTTCAGGCTGAGGTAAGTAAAACCTTGTGTCAGATCTGGCTGAAAGAGAAAGCTGATTTACTAGAAGATACCTTGAAATGTCTTTAATTTTCTAAAGGCTGTCAAGACAAATTCTCACCTGTCTTCCTTACCAAAAGAAATGGAGCAACATTACAGTGCTTTCCTAGCAGGCTCTTCCCTTAAGCTTTCCCTGGTGAAGTCATGTTACAGGAAAAAGGGCAGTGACCTTCTCTGTAACAGCTTCACTTGGAAACCTCCTTTTTCTGCTTCTGAGAATTCAATCATTTCAGTCCTGCTTTGCACTACTTATTTTTAGTACCAGGAACCAAGGTTATAAATGCCAAAAGGCAGCTCAGTTTGTACAGAAGAGCTAGTCTGATAAGAAAGCAAGCCACTGTCACTGGAACAATTTCTGTAACAATAGAAGAGAAATAAAGGTCGTGTGTCCACTTTGGCTTCCTAAATCCTGTTAAGCCTGCTGTGGCTCTGTTTCATTTAAGCATCTGAAATCTTGTTACTTTTTATTTCTGAAAAATACCAAGCAGAATTAGGAACTAGTATTCACAAGGGAAAAACACTCAAGAAAACCGAACCCCTCCACACTATTCATAGCTGAAGACTGTCTTACTCAAAACCTGGTAATGTCAAAAGTCTACTCCCTGTGTACTTTTTTTTTTTTTCCTCCTGAGACTAGAAGAGACTCCTCCATTTAACAGTCTGTTTCTGTCTCCCTGTAGTGAGTGAGGTTTTGATGGGGCACATGGAAGTTAAAATCTGTTAGTCACCCATGGAAGGAGGGTACTTCACATCTAACCTGCCAGCTACTGAAGAACCGTTCCTGTAAGCTCACTCTTTTACTGTTCGTAGCAGGGAAATCAGAACCTCTTTTATCTAAATCGATAAGCAATGGCAGTAGGCTGCTACTGCTCTTATACACTGGCACATTTCAGAAGATACTGCTGAAGCTACACTCTCATAGAGAAAACCACCATCAAATCCTCACGATGGAACTTTTTCCAAGTAAAACAGCTGGGGAAGCTTTATCTACCAGGGAAAAGATCTGAGTTACAACTTCAGTCTACATAAGAGATTTTATTCTCTGCCACTCTACAGTCTGTTCTTACAACTGATTTTATTCAAACTGCATTTCTGTTTCTGCTTAACGAGCCTTACAACAATAATTACAAAAGTACAGTCTTATGTGACCTTTAAGGCACGTTTCAGAACACATAAGCAGGACACAGGTTAAAAACAGTAACACAACAGAGCCAGAGCTATATTATGATACAGTGCGTGTCTATGTCTCTTGCATTCAGATGCGAAGGAGTTGTGTTCTCAGTTGCTCATGCTGCACAAATGGTCCTCCTGTGCCACTGCCTGTTTCCATAAGGTGCATCCTGCGATTAGACGGAGGCTCTAGGGAGAGAACAGAGAAAGCCTGGTTACTCTTGCAGTGCATTGCAGGCCTTTGGAAGATACAGCATCAAGCACACCGATCGAAGAACCGATAATCTCTCGGTTGTAAAAACAAGTAATAAAATACTAGAGCTGCTGGCGCTTTGAGGTGAGTTTTGTATTTCCTCGGAGCCAGGCCTCGCTTTCCAGGCCTCTGGAGGGCCGATAGCTGGGACGCTCCAAGCACAGAGAGCCAAGGCTCGTCTGCGGCAGCCAACTGTGAGCGCTCCGGCGAGGCCCAGTCCTCAACGGCTCGAACTGCCCCCGCCGCGTACGGCCACCCCCTGGCGGCCCGCCGCCCCTTCGGGCTCGCCTATCGTGTGTGCGGAAGGCCGCGCCGGGCCAGAAGCGGACCTCGCCGCTGAGGGCCGCCCTTCGACGAGCGGCGGACGGGACCGTGCACCTCAGCGGCTGACCTGGGCCTGGTTCCGTCAGAGCAGGAAGTACACGATGAAGAAGAGCGCCAGGTCGAAGAAGATGAAGAGCCACAAGTCCAACCAGTAGGACTCTCCCGACAGCGACCGGCCGCCATCCACCCCCGCCGCCCCGCGCGCAGGGGAGCGGCTGAGGGTTGTCGGGTGCGGTGGCGCTGCTGTGTTGTCCTGGCGTTTCCCGCCCGCGCGTTTCCCGCCCACTGCTGAGGGCCAGGCCGGACGCCTGTGACGGAGGTGAGGCAGCTCCCACTCGCTTTGCTGGGTTGGGAGGGCTCTCTCTGATGAGGGTGTGGAGAAAAGCAGGTGGTCAGACCTGTCAGACTGAAGTTGCCTTGTTCTGTTAACCTGTACTGCGGGTTGTGAGGGAATAAACCTTCATGAGTCCTTTCTGGTGCGGTTTCTTGGAGAGCAGATGGTGTCCTGCAAGAGACTCAAAGACCTTTCGGGAAATCCTCTTGCGATGAAGATACGGAAATCTGAAATGGTTTTAAGATGCACTCTTTAAAGTTACGTGACACTCGTACACCTAAGCAGCCGTGGGGAAGTTCAGGTCGGCAGCACTGTCTGCTTCGCTTCCACAACGCACGGTCGCCTGAGGAGGCGAAGCTGCACAGCCTCAGGCCGTGGCCACCCTCGCGCTGGCCACTTCGCTTGGCATTGAAAGGAGTCCAGTTATTTTTATTGTCTCTAGAATAGTGAGCGGGACCTTCGAGGTATAGTAAATGAGAGCTTCTTCGTTGTAGCTATGAGCCCACTTAGCCTCGTGAAGAGAAAAGGCCTTCCTCGATGCAGAATTTGGAGCACTTGTAAACGTGCATTTTAACTATTAGTGAGTTCTGTCATTAGAAGTAAAGATGAACGTGCATTTGTCTTCAGGTAGCAAGTTCCAGTTAAGCCTGTGTGTGCTAGGTGAAGTACGTTAAAGTTTTTTGCGGGAAGCATTGGCAGTACTTAGCCTTTATGTCCTCATTTGAGCAAAAGGAACTGGACTGCAGGTTTCCCCAGAGCAAACAATTGCCTATTAGATTGCAAAGTTACCTAATACTGACACTGCTGCCTGGGAGGGAAAAATCTTCTTTCTAGTCAGACTATTTTTATATATCTAGTCTACTAGGTACATATCTATATATCTTTATAGATGCATCTATATATCTCTCTCTATATATATCTAGTCTACTAGACTATTTCAGTCTCCTGTAGTACTCTCTGTAGCTTACCAACAAGGTTGTAGCACTCTCCTCCATCCCTTTAACTGGTGATCTTACCTCAAGTATTGCAGACTTACTCATACAGATTTTTCTGTGCTATTTTAACTACATCTTTGTAAAGTATCTGGAGTCATTAAATACTTTTGAGATCCCATATTTTCTGGTGTTTTAAAACAAATAATTGTCAGATTGTTTTTTGGTTTCTGGCCTTGATTTTAATTCAGAATTAACTAAAATAATATCTGAAATATTTGTTGGAAAAAAAATGCCCTACACATTATCATGTAAAGATAGGAAATCTGATAGTGGGTCAAAATAACCATAAATTCTCAGCATTCTCAGGAAGAAAGGGGAGAAGCTGCTCTGACGCTTAACACAGCTTTGGTTCCAGCCAGTAGAGACGTGTGAAGAAATGCAAGGGGGTTTGACAATGTCGTGAAACCACGCAGTTGTTGAGGTATTTCTGTGCAGTTTAGAAGCAATAATGGCATGCAGCTGATAATGAAGGTCAAACTCTGTAACAGCACTTTGATTGTCAGAGCTTCTGTCATACAGTTCGGTCCCCTAGCTCAGCTGAAAACCTGCCACAGTTTATTTCAATCTGGCATTCTTTATCGCTTGCTCTCCTAAAGGTCTTAGTATCTAAACAAAATAGCCCTAGGGATTATCAGAATTGTGTAGTGCTATTGTTTCCAGATTTTAGGGTGTTGGTTGTTTGGGGTTTTGATGGTGATGGTGTTAACGTTTTCAGAGCTTTGCTTTTCAGTTTGATAGCTCTTTGCAGTTGAAACTTGCAGGATCGTTTAAAATGGTATTCTTTCCATTGTGGTGTCTATGGTATAGTTATCCACTGAAAAATAATGATACAAAGAATACCCACTTTGAAAGTTGGATACGATCAATACCTGGGGGAGGAAATCCGAATTCTTGAAGAGGGTTGATTGTCCTGCTCCGAACTCGATCAGTGTTTCTGTCAGGAGCATTTCGGCAGTAGAGGGAGCTGTGAGACGCTGAGAACCGCAGAAATTGCGTTTATGGCCGCCAGAAGAAAGAGAATGGAGGAGAGCCATGAGAACAGGGGGGTGAATTTTATGAGGTATTAAAACAGAAAAGCAAACATTGAAACCATAATGTGACTATACCAGTTCAGACACGATATCTGAAACTGGACCTGTAGCAGCATGTGCATAAGCTGCTGGGCAGATTATTTAGCTGTTCCGCATCATCAGCGAGTTCTGCACTGGGCTGTTGTGAGACTTGACAGGAAACAGCTGCATTCATAGCTTGGGTTAAACCTCAGGGTTCTCCTCAGGCCCACATTGTGACCTCTTAGCAAAGCTTTACATGACTTTTTCTAACTACAACTATAGAAGCATGGGGCCAAAAAGCTC
>VWYK01008783.1:8020-18050 GCA_013399775.1 Semnornis frantzii | reverse complement strand
ACGCACCCTCTGAAAGACAAGCCACAGTGTGAGCTTCTTTCATTTAACCTGTATGATGAATATGGATTTCTCAGTTCTCTGTTATTGCCTGGACTTAAGTTGCTTGAGTGCGTTTCCCATTTACCGTCAGGTAGGAGCACATAGAAATGACAGCAGATGGTATGAGTTAATGTTGACACTACTGTAGCTGAGGCAAACTTGTTAGTCGGCCTGTTCCTCAATCATATCAGAAAAATGTACTTGGGTTCCTAAAAGTGCTGAACCAGGGCTATCTTTCAATGATCCTCCTGGTTTTGCACTTCATTGTTATATACCAAACTACTGAAAATGTAATGTCAAAAATAAAAAAGTAGAAAAGGTCATTACTCCTGTTCATCAAGATTATTCAGATTCAGCACCCCACTATTTTCCTCAGCATCTTTGTAGATCTGCTAGACTCAGGTAGTCAACAGCCACAGATAACCCAGGATACTACAGTAGCTCTGTGATTGAAGATACAAGATTGTCATCATGATCCTGCAATCTGTAATGTATTGGCATCTCCTAATATAATTAGATAAGCTCATCTCAAGCTGGTAAATGTTGATTTTCATAAGTCTTAAGAATATGAATCGGTGGTAAAGTCACATCATATACCTAGGTATGTCTGAGAATACATTGACAAACACACAGGGAATCACAAATAACAGCACAGTATCATGTTGATTAAAGTGAGGCTGTTTTGGCTCAACAGGGTGGTGATGGATTCATAGAAGACCTTCTGTCCTGCATATAAGTCTGAATAAAATTCAAAGAATCTCAGAGCTGTATCTGCTAGTGTGGAGACAGTTTTCTCAGAGGTTACTTTTCACCCAGTTTTGGCACTCTCAGATAGTGAGGAAAGCTGGCTACCTACAGCCCAAGAAGGAGTATTTGAAGGCACTCTACAAAGTGTGTGCTTTCAGCACATTTTCAGTGGCAGCAGAAGTAGGAGAGTGTAAAAAGTGTAAGAAAAAGTAAATTCCATTCTGTTTGTTATTAGGTTGGAGTTAGTCGCATTTACTTGCTAAAGTTTTCAGCTCCTAAAAATAACAGCATTTCTTACTCTAGTGTCAACAGTTACTGATTTACAAGGACATTTTGTGCCTCTAAAGGCAAAATGAGCTGCACAGGGATGTTTCAGACTTAAAGAACTGACAGCAGAAACAATACTGACTGCTCTTGTTGAAGAATTGGGCATCCACCCAATTAGCCAGTGTAAACAAAGCTGTTTCAAAGTCCTCTCTGCTCAAAAAGCATTAAAGGAACAAATATTACTTAATTATAGTATTAAGATGTTAAAAACAGTAATAATATGAATCAAACCCAGAAGACAGGCCACATAAACAGATGTGTTGTTTTGATTTTAAATAACAGTGCACAGCAGTCTACAGAAGCAGATTAATTTGTTCTTTTTTTCAAACAAAACTGAAAGAACAAATACTCTCAAACACAGATAGTCTCCAGTATAACATAGGTTGTTCCCCCCCCCCATTTTTTGTGTAATTTTACATATTTTCAGGTCCTATTTAATGTCATTGTTGACAGTATTTTTTTATATATTCTCTTTAAGAAAAATAATTTATAGCTTGTTAATAGTCAACTCTATTTTACAACTTATGTATTAATCAGGTATTTTAAAGTGACTGTTATGCTGTAATATAGAGGTAGGTCCAAGAGAAAGAGATGAGGACAAAATTGCATACTATTGCTACTCTATCCCAAAACAATGAGCCATGTAGTTACGTTAATCTTTATTTAGGCTGAAAAGGCGTTATCAACCAATAAGGAAAAATAAATTTGATCTCCCTTGCCTACATCCCTTTGTGCAGAGTAGCCTGTTCTCAGTCAAATGTGTCCATTTATAGAACATAGGGTCAGTTGGTGGTGGTGCCAGCAGTCCGCTTCCAGTTGGAGAAGTGAAAGCACATCAGGGAGCAGACTGTGAGCTAAGAGCCTCTGCCAGCACAGCTCAATACCACCCTCCAGTTTACTCCTGCCATGAAAAGTGTGCATCATGAAAGAGAGTCCTCATATCTCTCCCTATTTGCTAAGTTGAAGGGGAAGGAGGAGAAGCAGAAGCAGAAGCTCCAAATGGGAGGGTTTTTTAAAGGATCATTGAAGTGTGTTTTTTTCTTTTTTTTTTCTTTTCTTTTTTTCTTTCTTTTTTTTTTTCCCCCCCATGTTTACTTTCTCTTTGAAATGGGACTTCAAAGGTGTTTATTTATGTAATCCTAGCTCCAGTCTCTATTATAGTGGTTTCCTGATGTGTTAAGTAAAGGAACCAGTTCAGCTTCTAACTAAATCATTACACTTATCTAGGAATACTTTTGCTCCTGAAGGGCAGCTGCATTAGTTACCTGCAGTTCAACAATCCTTCCGATATATGTGCTGATCTCAAACACTGAATTAAACAGCAGTACTGCCCTTTAAAGAACATTCACTACTTCAACGGTATGAATGTACAGACGACCATATATACTTTTCAATAAAATCCTTCCTCTATTGGCAGTAGAACCTGTTTCTTACACTTAAACTCTATTTGTTTTATTGCTTGTTAGCTTAGTTTATAGAAGCTTCTATGGCATTTTTATTGTCTCATGGTTTTATTGTAATTTTTAAATTGTGATATAACATTCCAAATTCCTTGGCAAGAAGGAAATTTATTATAGTTTTATAGTTTTACAGTTTTTTGAGGAGCAAAGTCTGTGAGGAAAGAAAGGCTGTGCTCCGAGGTAAAAACTTATGACCTCCTTGGTCTGGTAGCATAAGACTGAAGGATCTGAGCTCAACATTTCCATTCAAAGTTCCCTTTTGTCTTCTGAATTGGGAGACTGTACAATTAAAGTTATGTTTTAATATACAACAATCCTCTGAAATGTACATTGAAGGGAAAGAGGTTTTTTTTATTTGTTAATAAGAAACTGGTTTCATATACAGTAAATTGTAGGAATAGACAGATAGACCTTGCAGTATTTTTTGTAACTGCTGCAGATAGCTCTGATACACTTTTCTGATTTTTCTGTGCTGTACTTTTAAACTTAGAAGACACCATACAAAAAGGTCATGACTGAGATCTAGGCAAAACCTTGACTTTCTAGAGCACTCATAGCCTCTGAATGAAGGGAATCCAGGAAATGCTAATCCAGGAAATGCTCTGAATTAATTATATACTCATCCTTTAATCTTGTAATGCTTATTAACTTCAATAAAACTGTACTTGAGTCCCTATCAGTGGATAGAGATCTGTAGTTGTGTAACAGTTCAATTTCCCTCAAACCACTTCTACATCATGTGCTCATTTTGCCATGTTAATGAGGGTAATGAAGCATGATACACACTGGCCAGGAGAGGAAATAATTTATGATTTCTTTATAGACTTTTCTTTTTTTTTTCCACATAGCAACCTAAAAGATCTGGTGTTTAACCTCAATAAATGATGAATCTAATAATGTCTTCATCTCTCCTGCTGTGCCAGGAGGCTTCAGATACAATGAAGCAGAGTCAGAAAATGTTAAAACTCATTGCCATAAATAGGGTACTCTATAGCTTTATTTCTGTTGCTGGGCTTGGGTTTGTTTTATCTTTTCTTTCTTTTTCCCTTTTTTTTTTTTTTTTTTTTTTTTCCCAAAACTAGGAATATCATAAGGCAATATGCACTGGGTAAAGTAACAATGTCATTATTTTGACCATGTTTTTTTTCCCAGCTTATCCCCTCCTCTGTGCTGTAATTTCATTTCACACCATGTCCCATCATATTCGGAAAACAGGTATCTGGAGGAAGAAAATGTGTTTTTCTGACCTTATAGTAGCCTTCCAGTATCTGAAGGATGCCTACAGCAAGGCTGAGGAGGGACTATTTACAAGGTCTTGTAATGACAGGACAAGGGGCAATGGGTTTAAACTGGCAGAGGGGAGATTTAGACTGGATGTTAGGAGGAAGTTCTTTGCAGTGAGAGTGGGGATGCACTGGCACAGGTTGCCCAGGGAGGTTGTGGCTGCTCCCTCCCTGGAGGTGTTCAAGGTCGGGTTGGACAAGGCCTTGAGTGAGCTGTACTAGTGGGAGGAGTCCCCGCCTATGGCAGGGAGTTTGTAACGGGAATAGGGTAATTAATTAATGCAAGATGATATATAAAAATATTAACAGTTTATTAATATTAAATATTCAGAACTCGCATCACCCCGATCACCATTTAATAATAATATTAACAGGCTCTTTGCAACATTATGGAAACTATATACAGGCNGATCTCTGACCTGTTCCTGGCTCTCTGGACGATCTGTGTTCTCTCCAGGGCTTCCATCTGGGCAGAAGGCTTCCAGGTATAGGCAGGATCTCTTGTGTGGAGGTATAAGAGGCAGCAGTCACGGGCACACCTTGTAATGGCAAAGGGCGAAAGGCATCTGTGCTCCCTGCTGATCTCCCTTTTATCCAATACAGCCCGAGACCAATGGGCCTTTGGACACAGGATAGCCAATGAAATGGCAGTTACTCAAGATTTGCCCATGTTAGGTGAAGCCATAGGCTTGCTTTACCCTTTTTTGGGCAGAACACAGCCTTGCACAAGGCAACCGTGTGCACCTTGTTTACAGCATGGTCTGGGCAGGCCACAGACCCCAGACTTAGTGGCTCCAGGCCCTTTGTCCCTTTTTCCGCAGTTGCTCTCCCCAAAACAGCAGGAGGGAGAGCAGAAAAACATGCCTGGGCAAGCCAGGAGAGGTACAAGCCCAATTCGGCCTGTCTAGGCCTACCATGACAGGGTTGGAACTAGATAATCCTTGAGGTCTCTTCCAACCTTACTGTTCAATGATTCTATGATTCTATCATTATTGGGATCACCAGCAAATATTATTGCAGAAATTATTACACAATAGACTATATTAAGAATGTAAATCCTATCCCCTTCTTTGGTCATCTCAGTGAAACTTTGAGCTTTGAGTTGTGCTATCTCCATCAACGAGTGTCATGACATATCAGAGATGGTTAAATAGCCTTGACATTTTCTGACTGTTGTAGTGATACTTGAAAGGAGTCATGCCAGAAGAAATGTCTGAATGATATTTTGCTGTTGAGAATATAGCCTTTCTGTTGTGTTATGCCATCACTACTGGACTTGCTTGTAAAATAACCCAAACGATTATTGTGCAAAAATCTTCAGCTTTATAGGGTATGTGAGAGGAATTTAAGACAATTAAGAATAGCAACAGAGTATAAATCATAAATTATTTTACAATTGAACTTCTCTTTGAGACTACTGCCCATGTGCACAGGATGCTCCCAGCATTCACTGCTGCTTGCCACACTGTATCCTATTTGAAAAAAGAAAATATCATCAAACATCCAACTTATACTTTTTATAAAGGTTTATAAATATGTTCTAATAAATATAAGTATGGATATCCCGGTGAATGTATTTATTGTTCTTACCGTTAAGGCTCACATTAGACCAAATGGTCACCAACCTGTGGCTTTTCCTAATCAACTGCAGTGGAAAACTCAGAATTCCTTGATGTTGTAATTCAGCCTTCATCATAGAGGACACATTTGGCACAGCTGTTATTCAGAAGAAATAAGAGTCACTTGATTCTGCTATTTTGGAATTGCAACAGCCATCAGCAGACAGAAGCTTCTATTTTTCATCCAGAAGATAAAAGTAGGTCAAGCAGTCCTTTTTTTTTTTTTTTTTCTTTTTCATGTGGGCAACATTCAGTAGTTCAGTCTAGGGTGAGAGTTTGGCTGACGCTTCTCTCAAGGTTTTAAGCAAAAACCGGTTGAGGTTTTTTTGACACTGTTTTTCTTACAGCCCTAACACCTTCTCATTAATAAATGTGCTTGTACTTCCTGCAGCAAAATGCATAACACAGAAAAACTCCCTTTGTCCAAACTGTGTTGCTGACATATCTGTTTCTAAGTAACGTTCCAAGGGATTTACATGCTCAAGGTACATAATGATTTGGCATTTCATTCCAGGTTGGCTCACAGTTAAACAAATGGTCCAAGTTTTGTCACTGAGGTCAGGGTCAGTCTACTACCAGTCTGCTTGCTGATCATTTAAAGGGCTCCATTGCATCTGACTCCCCAGATGCCTGCTTTTGGCCAAGTACAAGTTTTAGTGGCCTCCACTCATGCATTCAGCTATGAGTAGGGCTGCACTCCAAAGGATCCAGCAGCAAGCGTTTTTTTTTCCTCTCCAAGAATGTTTTCTGTTCAAGTGCTGAGAAAAAGGGTTGCTGAATATTATTTATTTGCTGGTGTTGGTAAAACTAAAAAATATTTATGTCTTTCTGGATGTTCGGGTCTCTTTCTTCTTGTCCTTGGTCTTAGTTGTTGGGGTTTTGGTTTTGTTTTTATGACAGTCATTACATGTCTGGCAGTTTTGTTTGTTCTTCTGTGGAAAAATTTGGAAGCTGTTAAATTTTGCTGCAAATAAATTTATTCTAAAGGCAATCTGGTTTTATTTAAAGAGCCCAATTGTGGTGGAAATGTTATGAAATTCTGCTTAGTTGTCAAGATGTCAATTTCACATCACAAATGTGAGATCACAGTTTTGCAGCATCCAGAATAAACAACTAGTTCAGGTTAATGAGTTCCAAATCAAACTAATACTGGAACTTTAACACTGTAACTTTTTTTTGGAAGAGCGAGAAATGGATGGATTGTATTACATTACCAATGCTGTATACCATATTCTGTAGCTACTGAAAGCACTCCCATATGACATTGTATTATAAATAATCCAGAAACAGCTTTTTGTTTGAAATTTTCCTTTAAAAAAGAGGAAAGAAAAAGCACTGCGAGAGATGCATCCCAATCCCCTCTTATATTTATTTGCATGTAACAAAATATCCTAAGGGGAAAAAAAACCCCACTTTTTTTTTTAACTTGCTAATTTGATACACAAAGCAATTTTAAAAAATCCTATATCCATTTAGTATTGGGACATTTCCAGTCTTCTGTGATTTTGCTAGAAACAGGGAAGTGTAAAATAGAAGCTTCTGTACTAGCAACTCTACCACTTGACAAGGGAATAAAAGCTTCTTACAGGGAATCCATTTGTATTCACTGTGGATTTCAAATTATTTCCATCCATTGACAGCTTTGGAATCTGTGTACTTGTAAATGCAACATGTGCAGATGTGAGAAGTGACTGCCAAGAGTCTGGAAAAGCAGCAGAAGCTGGTGTTGTCTGGTTTGATCAGGAAGGGGTTGACAGTCAGACAGTGAAAAGATCCATTTTGTGTGACAAGAAATATTTCCATATATAGAGCATTGATATGTGTGATCCTTATTCTTCATGAAACTTGAACGCAAGTATGCCCATGAGGATTTGTTTGCATATTTAGAATGGAAAGAGACACTGTGGTCTGGAAGATCAGCAGAGAGGATGTCAAAGTAACTGGAATAATAAATACACTGATGCTGGAATTCTTTCTTTGTTTCTTCATCTGTAGTCTACTTGGTATAAATACAGTGACTTTTTAGCTGTGGAAAATAGTGAACTGATCTGTTCTGTTTGGAAAGTATTTAGCATAGTGGGAAGACATTGCTTCAGTTCAGTTCCAGGGATAAACTGGAGCCGTCAGTTTTTGCACTTGGCTCAGTTCAAATGCATAAGCATAGGAAATATCTGCCAGTTAGTCATTCTGCGTACATTTGTTAAAGAAGTCTGAAAATAAACGTACTACTTCGTATACTAAATGCCTAGTCTTTTTTCTCTGTAGTCTACAAGTAGGGGCATTACTGATTTAGAAACACTACAAGAATTTTTAGTTTCATTACCTGTTTACTTAGCATTTTTTATGATCACAGTATCACAGTATCACCAAGGTTGGAAGAGACCTCAAAGATGAAGTCCAACCCATTAACACAGACCTTGAGACTAGACCATGGCACCAAGTGCTATGTCCAAACTCGCCTTGAACACCTCCAGGGACGGTGACTCCACCGCCTCCTTGGGCAGCCCATTCCGTAGTGAATGACTCTGTCAGTGAAGAACTTTCTCCTCACCTCGAGCCTAAACTTCCCCTGGCGCAGCTTGAGGCTGTGTCCTCTTGTGCTGGTGCTGGTTGCCTGAGAGAAGAAAGCAACCTTGTGATTGAAGATTTAGCATAGAAGTGCCTAGAAGGCACCATAATGGAGAAATCTTCTGAGCCTTTCTAGATTATCATCATGCTGGGGTGCTTCTTTAAGGTGCTTGTACACTAACACATGAAGCACGGGGAATAAACAGAAGGAATTAGATATCTGTGTGCAGTTGGATGTCTACAATCTTGTTGAGATCGTGAAGACATGGTAGGACAGCTCACATGACTGGACTGCTTTGGTTGACTGAGGGGTACCATGAGACTGTGGAATTCAGGATCCTGATATAAGGCAGCTGGGTAAAAATTAAGATCACTGAGCTGGAGTTCACTACTTCAGGAGAACAGACTAACCTCTTTGGGCATCTACTTGAAAGTGTCTGATGAGATAAGGCCCTGCAAAAGAGTTTAAGAAAGATAGCTGATATTCAAAGATCACATTCTCCAAGCTCAAAAACCATCCAACCAATAATCAAGAAGTGAAGGAAGAATGCTGGGAGGCCTGAATGAACGAACCAGATGTTCCTGGTAAGACACAAACATAAAAAGAAAGTATCCAGGATGTGGAAGCAGGGGCAGGCAACCTGGAATAGACACTGTTGAAGTGTGCAGTGATCCAGTTAGGAAAGCTAAAGCCCACCTGGACTTGGATATGGCAATAGATGTGAAGTGCAACAAGAAAGGTTGCTAAGTCGCAAAGCAGCAAGGAAAACTAAGGAAGACTAGGGAAAATGTGGGCCCACTGATAGGTACAGCAGGGGTCTTCATGACACAGAACATGGAAAAGACTGAGATACTGAATGACTTCTTCATCTCAGTCTTCACTTGTGAGATTAGCCTTCAAGAGCTCAAAGCCCTCAAAACTAAGGGGTAGTTCTGGTAAAAGTCTTGCATTTTGTTAGAGAGGTTCAGCTTAAAGAATATTTAGGCAAACTGAGTATATATAAATTCATGGAGCCTGACAGGATGCTTCATGAGTCTCGTGTGAGATGGCAGATGTTACCTCAAGGACACTATCATCTCTGAACAGACATGGCAACTGGTTTTCAACAGTACTTCTTGTAGCGTCCTGGTGAAGTATGGGCTGGATGAGCAAAGAGGTGAATTTAAAAACTACTAAAAAGCCAAGCCCAGAGGAGTATGGTCAGCGGTAAGAAGTATAGTTGAAGGCCAGTAACTATTAGTTTAGATTGGGGGTCAACACTGAGTCCAGTTCTGTTCAATATTTTCATTAATGAGCTGGATGTTGCAAAACTGGGAAGAGTGGTTGATATGCCAGAGAGCGTTGTTGCCATCCAGAAGGATCTCAACAGCCTGAAGAAATGCACTGACAGAAACCTCATGAAGTTCAACAAGGAGAGATGCAAAGTCCCTCACCTGGGAAGGAGCAACCCCCTTACACCAGTATATTGGTGACTTTGGAATGGTTGAGCCCTGATAAAAGCACACAAAAATTTCCCACATCTCACAGACAATCTATGGTATTGATTACAGACTCACACTGTATTACTAATCTCTTTCCACATTTTCAGGCATTGGAATTTTAATTTTTTTTTTTCGATTTGTGTTTTTCCTTAGTATGCCAGTCTCCAGAAAATTAACAGAAATGTTGAGACATACATTCCTTGTTAGAAACTACAATGAAAAAATTATTTTAGGCTAAGAAAATATGCACGTGTCTATAATTTTAGGGCTTCCATGATTTTATATCAGCAATGCATTATTACAGCAGTGCCATGGTGCAGCTATAATATACCACAACACTCACTGGAACACTGTTTTTTAGAGCACTGTTGGGAAGGCTAGCTATGTAATGTGTAAGTTTTTAGACAAAGGAATGCATAGTACAATCATTTAAATAATTTCTTTGGTATTTTTGGGATGTATGTAGTTACCGCTTGAAGGAAATAAATATTTTTTTTTTCTTTTT
>VWYK01008779.1:11787-22378 GCA_013399775.1 Semnornis frantzii | reverse complement strand
TTTTTTTTTTTTTTTCCCAACTTGCTTTGGCATCTAGACATATTTAAAAAGTGTTTAATTTATGCCACAAAAGCTTACAAAAATACTTGACTTTGACTTAAAACACTGTAGTGGTTTGAGCCACATCATCTATATCCCTGCGCTATTCCGAGTAATGCTGGCTGCAGCCACATGTCACAGGCTGAGCTGGACCTGCTGCTCATATCCATACCAAGCTGCAGTCATGCCAGCTTCAAAAACAAAAGTACTGGGTGGAGCAAAGTATTATGGGGCTTGAAGTACAGATTGTAACATGTGAGGTTTCCTATTTTGGTTGCTGGTTCTGGGTTCTCAGGTGTCGGTTTTTCCCAGAGGGATCGCAGCAGCACAAGGAGGGACGGGGGAGTAGTTCTCTGGCTTGGGCTTCTAATTTGCTTCCTGCTGCTTTGTGCTGTGCTTTTTCTGCAAATAGACTAAAGTAATTATCATAGAATAGAATCATAGAATGGTAAGGTTGGAAGGGACCTCAAGGATCATCCAGTTCCAACCCCCTGCCATAGGCAGGGACACCTCCCACTAGCACAGGGCACTCAAGGTCTCCTCCAACCTGGCCTGGAACACCTCCAAGCAGGGAGCAGCCACAACCTCCCTGGGCAACCTGTGCCAGTGTCTCACCATCCTCACTGCAAACAACTTCCTCCTAACATCCGCTTTCAATCCCCCCTCTGCCACTTCAAATCCCTTGCCCCTTGTCTTTCTCATTTGCCTCCCTCACCAGCTGTGCTGTGAAGTTATCCTCCCCACACTGTAGGAGCCTCTGGTACTGCTCCATCTTTGCTGAATTTTATTTTCAGAAGATATGAGGGAAGTTGAAGTCCTCCATAAGAACAAAGGCTAGTGATTGTGAGACTTCTCCCAGATGCCTCAAGAATATTTTTCCTTCATCCTGGTCAGGTGGTTTACCATAGACTCCTACCACAGTATCTACCATTCCATCCGTGCCCCTGATTCTCACCCAGAGACACTCAACCCTGTTGTTGCTGTCATCAAGTTCTAGACATTCATAGCACTCCCCAACATACATGTGCATACCTCCACCTCTCCTTCCTTGTCAGTTTCTTCTAAAGAGTTTGTATTCATCCATTGCAGCACTCCAGTCATTCCACCACATTCCATGATGGCAACTACCTCACGGTTTTCCTGCTGCCCAGTGGTTCCAGCTCCTCCTGGGTTTTTCCCCATGCTGCATGCATCAGTGTAAATGCACTTCACTTGGTCTAATGGTCCTGCCACCTTCTTGCAAGGACAAGTCCTAGTTCCTACCTGACTATTCTCATTATTTCCATGGTTTCTAGCCCATCAGTAACCCTTACATCTTTGCCTCTGTGTGTCTCCATTGCCCCCTGCCTCCACTGGTATGGAGGACTGAAAGACCTCACTACCACACACCATCCTTCAAACATAGATGTGCTGCCTTTAGCCTTACTTCTAGTAAGCCCTGTTTGTGCCCTTCCCCATTTTTATCTAGTTTAAAGTTCCTTGAATGGCCTGTGCTAACTCCTGTGCTAGGATCCTTTTCCCACTTTGAGACAGGTGTATCCCATCTGTTGCCAGCAATCCTGGTGTTGGTGAGGCATTATTCAGAGCTTCATCTCAAATGAAACTCATGACGAGTTTGGATATTTTTGTAAAGCTTCTTTGGAAATGTCTACACATTTTGGGTTGGCAAATTTGGCTAGGAACAGTCCCATACTCAAGCATCTAGACTTCTAGTAAGTATCTAGACTTCTAGTAAGTAGACTTCTAGTAATTTCTTTCCCCTTCTCACCCCCCCTATTTCAATATCAACATGTTTCATTCTCTCTTTGGTCTTAAAGTCTGTAGTCTCAAATCTCAAGTCACTGCCTCTGTTGCCTTCCTGCCAGCTGTGCTCAGCTGGAATTACAGAGACAGATATCACCTCACAACAGAATATGACTGCTGAATTTGTGTGGGTTTAGATCAGCATAAAGGACCATATACGGCATCCATGTTTCCTTATCTTGTACACTCATTAAATCTGGCTTTATATCTTTTCCTGTTAGGGTAAAATATGTTTAGGAGAAAGGAAGTGACTGAGGTAAAATGGCTGCATATTTTTTTCTTAGAATGTAGGGCAGTATAATTTACCATTAGAAAGAATTAATATTATTTCCATCTGCCTACCAGGTATATAATTACATACAGGCCTTTGCAGCTGGAAGATAAAGGGGCAAAAAGTGTAATCCTTAGAGACAGCTATATGAAATTTTATCTCTGGGGATTGTCAGAGAATATCTTTACCATAAGAATAAAAATGTTGCCACGTCTCAGAACTTCTTTCTACTTACTGACATGATTATGCTGCCCAAATGTGGGGACAGATTTTTTACCTTACCTGGTATCTGTTGGGGGCAGCAGAGCAGGACTGCAAAGGAATTAGTTATGGCTCACACGTTACAGGGCCTGTGTTAAGGTAGGTGACCTTGAGGCTTGGCAGAGTTTAAAGCAGCATATGAAGTATATAAGCCAGAGCTATATCCTAGAAAACAAATGGTGATACTTTGCCAATATATTTAGCTGTCCAGAGCACAGCCCCCCTGTAAAAGTGTCTGGAGAGCACTTGTACTGCAACAACTGCCTTTTATGTCTGTTTTCACCAGGTGGTAAGCCCTTGAGCCATGAAGAGTCACCATATGGAGGAGGGAGCAGCTTTCTATCTTTGTGCTATCAGCACAATGCAAGGTCTCTGACATCCAGGAGACCCCAGACACGGTGTTTAATGTCAGTTCATGGCACCGAGCAAGGCAGCTGTGTGGAATGGGAAGCTATTACCAATAACAGACTTAATTATAAAGAAAGGGAGAGAAATCTAATTGAAGTGGAAGCAGGCTTGGGTCAACAGTAAAAATTACTGGCAACATACATCATTTAGTTTTATATATCCCATTGTTCTCTCTATTCTTTCCCCCAATGCTTTCTCTGCAGATTTTCCATCCCACTGGATTATGATGTAGTTATATATGTGTTTCTGATTTTACATTATATCACACTGACAGTTCATAAAGTGCAAAATACCAGCGAGGCATTTTGGTAGGACATTTAGCTTTGTTCTGACTTTGGCTGGAATGAAATAGCTTCTGTTAAAAAGGGAATTTATGGAAGTAATCACCTGCAGTGATCTCTTTCAACCCAACTCTTAATTTCACACCTTGTTCATACACTAAATAAACCTTTGCTAAAGGCATGTGTTTGACAACAAACTGGAACCCTTTCTTCCAAGGCACCTAAACTGTCACTGCACAGAAATATGTAGGATACAGAATCAGACTGTAAAACACAAAACCTTGCCAGTTTGTCTCTCAGATGTCACTAATTGGGCTCTGACATGGAATAAGTGAACTGACTACAGATTTAGCTTTCTCATGATTCTCTTTCCAAGCTGTTAATTACTCAAGATATGTGTTTCTGCAGGGTAGGTCCTTTGGCATGTGCATTTTACACTACTTCCTTTTCCTTTTCTCTCTCTTTTTTCTTTTTTTTTTTTCTTCCCCTCTGCATAAATTCTATCCCTTTATCTGTGTAAGTCAGAGGACAGTAAAAAACTGGTACATTGTTCCCATACTTACCTGCAGAGTGCAGGTGCTCAGGAGGGCTGCAGCTAGGCTCAAGACCCACCTGGATGCATTCCAGTGTGATCTGGTATAGGTGTTCCTGCTCTGACAGGGGAGGTTGGAGTAGATAATCTTTTGAGGTCATGTGATGGTTTGGGAGTTCCCTGCCCCCCCACACTTTAAAATGACCCACACTAGACCTCAGCCAGCTGGAAGTTAAGAGATGAAGCTCTATTTACAGCTCAGCACAATATACAAGCAAATATATACAGTATATATAGGAATAGTTACAGAAATATACAAGTTTAAGGTAATACAGACACACAACTCCCCTCCCAGAAATCAGAGACCCCAGGAGGGGCNAAGCCTATGAGTGAAGTAGACATCACCACTGTTTTCCTACACAGCCTACAGTATAATTTTCTCTATTAAAATATTCCAATTAGCTCAAACCAGCACAGGTCACTCCCAGCCCCTGATATTCTGTGATTCTGTGGAGACACTGAGGCTGATCCATGCTGGAAGCAGATGATTCCAGCCAGCTCCAGTGACGGCACCAGCTGGAGGCTGCAGCCCCTATGATGGTGCCTTGGAGAAATTCTGGGTAAGGAAAGGTAAAGCACTGCCTTGCAATGACAGGTGAAGGGAGGCATGTGAGCAACAGGCCTGTGAGCCCCAAAGGGAGACAGGGAGAAGGTGAACCAGGAGTCCCAGCAGCTCCTGGAGAGACGACAGTGGGAGAAGTTATCCACACTGCAGCCCTCGGGGAAAGCTTGTGTAAGAAAGAGGAGAAAGCTGGATGGAGAGAGGAGCAACACAGGGAACACTGAGGTCAGAGGAGCAGGTGCCCCATTTTATTCTTTATATAGCTAGGTATCCACATGCATAAAGAAATAAATACACAGTTTTCTCCTGGAATATTTTCTAAAACATTGAGTATAATCCCATCCTGAGTGAAAGTGGCAATCTCTGCCAACCAGACTGCTTTGTCCCAATGAAAAGATAAGAATCTTACCATGTGAATTTTCTGTAAGGAATTACTACCTGGGAATTGTATATGTGTAAGATTTCTTTTCCCTTCTGCTTGTAATTTATGCTAAGTCCTTCAAAATGTCTTCACTATTGGATAACTAAGGAGTCTATAGACTGTTTTGCTACAGGCACTAAGGAATGCCATAACCTGTAGACATGGTTTTAGCTTTACCATATTTCAGCTAAAACTGCTCCCCTCAACCAGAGCAGTGTTTTTATCCTGATCTTTAAAGATTCTTATGCCAGTTCATTTACTATACAGACAAGAGAGGCCTAATTAGATGTCATGTGTGGATCATAATATTTAGTTTAATGCGTACAGAATGCATGCCCACGTGAAACTGGTAACAGACACAGGCTGAGAGAGTTGAGGCTCTGCAGCCTGGAGAAGGCTTCCAGGAGATCTTAGAGTAGCCTTCCAGAATCTGAAGGGGGCTCCAGGAAGGCTGGGGAGGGACTATTGACTATTGACAAGGTCTGGGAAGGGCAGGACAAGGGGCAATGGGTTTGAAGTGGCAGAGGGGAGATTGAAAGTGGATGTTAGGAGGAAGTTGTTTGCAGTGAGGGGGGTGAGACACTGGCACAGGTTGGCCAGGGAGGTTGTGGCTGCTCCCTCCCTGGAGGTGGTGAAGGCCAGGGTGGAGGAGGCCTTGAGTGACCTGTGCTAGTGGGAGGTGTCCCTGCCTCTGGCAGGGGCTTGGAACTGGATGCTCCTTGAGGTCCCTTCCAACCTTACCATTCTATGATTCTATGAGTAAATTATTGTCCCATTGCAGCACACACTGGAAATTTCAAAATGAAAGAATGAGGCAACTAGAAATTTTAGTTAAGAGAGTGTAATTGGGGAAAGTATTACACTTGTGACAGTCATATCATGCACTGCAGCACAATTCCCAGCAGCTCTGTATACATATACATCAAGCACTTGGCTCCACCAATGTATTAAAATACCAACATCACCCTTTTGTGTACTTTTTAAATCCCATGTAAAATGAGAAAGGATGCTAGCAAAGACTGGGTACAGAACACATTAACTGCTAAATGTGTTTGAAAACCAGAGAAATAAGATACTGCATTACAATTTATGCAGCAGACATTTCATTGGAAGGGGATTTTCACACATATGCTGGGGTATATATTAATTATGATAAAATGAAAATGACTCCAAAATTTAATCAGTCTAAGAGGGGAAAAGTGGCTTGTGCTTTAAAATTAGTTCTAGTTTTCTTGGCAGGAACTTACTTCTAGGTATTCCTGGGAAAAGGACTGAATAAGAAATGTAATTTAAATTGTAAGTGATTTTAATATATAAAATGTACAGATGGTATTTACAGGAATGATTTAGCTTATCTTTTAGGAGCTAAATCTGGTTTTATGTGGTGGGGTTAATGTTTATACCAAAATAGGCAGAAAGGTATTGAAAGCAGGTACAATGATATAACAACAAGGTCAAGTTTGCAGACAATTTCAATCCCAAATGGAAATATGTAGACATTTCTTTCTGTATAGAATCATAGAATCATAGAATGGTAAGGTTGGAAGGGACCTCAGGGATCATCCAGTTCCAAGCCCCTGCCATAGGCAGGGACACCTCCCACTAGCACAGGGCACTCAAGGCCTCCTCCAACCTGGCCTTCAACACCTCCAGGGAGGGAGCAGCCACAACCTCCCTGGGCAACCTGTGCCAGTGTCTCACCACCCTCACTGCAAACAACTTCCTCCTAACATCCACTTGCAATCTCCCCTCTGACACTTCAAACCCATGCCCCTTGTCCTGCCATTCCCAGACATTGTCAATAGTCCCTCCCCAGCCTTCCTGCAGCCCCCTTCAGATCCTGCAAGGCTACTCTAAGCTCTCCTGGAAGCCTTCTCTTCTGCAGGCTACCGAGCCCCAACTCTCTCAGCCTGTCCTCACAGCAGAGCTGCTGCAGCCCTCTCAGCATCTATTTCAGGATATCCCAGTGAAATATGTGGATAGTGGTAATAAATAAACCAATTTGGCAGGAGTTGTGTTCCACAGAAGAAATCAGAGCAGTAATTCAAAGAACTTTAAACAATAGACTGAAGGCCTGGTGATGAAAACGTGACTGGCAGTCTTACCAACAGAACTGTGATGTGAGGCAAGAGTTGCCCACAATCACAGCTTTTCATAGGCTATGTGTAAGCATTTGAGAAGAATTATGGACTTATATGTCTGAAATTAATTAATTTTCATCAAGATTTAGACTAAAATATCTGCAGAATTCAGTTCCTGAGTTTTAAAGCTTTTCTTTTACAACTTGAAAAAAGAGATTTGTGCCCAATTCGAGTGGCTGGAGGGTGGAAAAGTTTACTTTTGTGGTTCTGATTCTTCTGTATGTTTGTTTTTCTTAATGGTTGGTTTTAAAAAGGGATGGTTGTTGTCTCAGCTATACAAAAATCAACTCAGTGGTAGTGAATTCTGTGCACGATCATCTCAGGACTATCAAATCCAATCTGGATCAGGATGACAGTGGTAGAGGGTTCCAATTATTTGGGTTTTCTTCCTTTCTTTGTTACAAGCATGTCAGTTGGTGTTAGTGTGGGACTTAGATGAAGTTTGTCTGGGTCTAGTTTCACAGGTGGAATTGTGCACTAGCCACATCTTGTGACATTGGACATGCTGCAGTAGACAAGAAGGTTCCAGCTGGTCACAGCTGACCACATCATTGGGTTTGGTTAGGGGAGGCCTTTGCTGTACTACTCAGCGTCTTAGTAGGAGGTTTACCTGCCCATCCCTGACAAAGCTTCTTCTGCCACAGCCTGCAAGCTGGATAGCCCTCTGCCAATGGCCTCTCTGCTGAGTGCTGGAGCTCCTACTTGCTCTGGAAGATCTCCAGTTCTGGAATGATTGGGCAGCTATTTTGCTCTGTTCTGTGCAGGAGGCAGATTAATTCACTGTTTCAAATGGCTGTATAATAAAGTTTTATCTCCAGACTTTGGATTACTGCCTTAAGCACTGTCACCAGCAATATATTTTCACTGCCTTGTATTTGGGGCCAGCTTTGCCTCATGCAGGATGGAGAAAAAAAAAAAAAAAAAAAAAAAAAAAAAAAAAAAAAAAAAAAACCAACCCCCCTTTTTTCCCTTTTTTTTTTTTTTTTTTTTTATTCTAATGAGTTCTATTTAGTTATTTTCTGCTTTGCATTGCAATTTTTTTGGGTGTAGGAATCACATTTTACTGTGTTAGAAAGTATATTTTCATTATTCAACAAAGCATAAACAACAATTGTGGTAGGTTGACCTTGGCTGACCATGAAGTGCTTGCCCAGCTGCTCTCTCTCCCCCCATGCTCTGCCAAACAGAAGAAAATGTCACAAAAGATCATGAGTTGAGAGAAGGACAAGAGATCACTCAGCAGTTACCATCGTGGCCAAAACAGACTTGACTTGGGGATATCAGTTGCATTGGTTGTCAATTAATTACAGAATAGGATAGTGAGAAATGAAAAAGGAAATTGATCTCACCTTCCCCTCCTTCTCCTCCCTCTCCCCTACCGCTTTCTCTCTCCAGACCCAGCATTCTGAGTATGCTGAAGTATTCTACCTCAGCCTAATACCCACCCCGAGTGGCACAGGGAGATGGGCAGTGTGGGTTGTGATCAGTTCATAATCATCTCTGTCTGCATCCTTTCCTCCTCACATTTCTCCTGCTCATATTTGGGGTCCCTCCTATGGCATGGAGTCCTTCACAAATTCTCCAGCGTACATCTTTCCCTTGGCATTCAGGTCTTTAGGAACTGCTCCAGCATGGATCCTCTGCAGGGTCACAGGTCCTGCCAACAAACCTGCTCCTTTGTGTGGTCCTTCCTCTATGAGTCCAGAGGTCCTGCCAGAAGCCTGTTCCAGCAAGGGCTACCCAAAGGTTCACAATGTCCTTTGGATATATCCATCTGCTCTGGTGTTGGTCTTGCGTAGGCTGCAGGGAAACAGCCTGGGTCACCATGGTCTTCACTGCAGGCTGCAAGGGAATTTCTGCTCCATCACCTGGAGCACTTACTCCTTCATCAAAGACTTTGCTGTTTGCAGGCTCGTTTCTCTCACATATTTTGTCACTCTTCTCTCCCAACTGCTCATGCACAGTGTTTGCCACCCTTTTCAAGGTACCTTCTCCCAGAGGTGCTGCTAACATTGCTGCTGCCACTGGTTCTGCCCAACATGGGGTCAGTTCCTGGTGCCTTCTCACAGAAGCCATCTCCCTAGTACCAAAACTTTAGCACATAAACTCAGTACAGCACCGCAGGCAGAAACAGCTGCCCTGGCCCCACAAGGTCACAGGTGATTGCTGTATGGCAGCTGACTTGTCCTGGGGCTATGCTGCCAAGGCAGAGATTATTCTTCAAATAGATCCTATTCCCAAATTTCTAGTTGAGCGGGTGAGGCAGAAATAGTTTTAAATAAGTGCTGTTTTTTGATAGAGCACCTAACAACTTTATCCAAACTTCTTTCTGTCTGGTTGGAATTTGAAGAAGAACACACACAGTATACAAAGACTTAAAAAAAACCCCAAACTAACCAGATGTAGACAATAAATAGATATTTTAGGCCCATTGCAAGAAATAAGTATTCCTGGAAAGGCCATACCAGTATATTTTCCACAGCTTAGTGGAAATCTGATAATCATGCAGCTGGGAAAATACAGGGATATTCTGAATATGATAAATGTTAAGTGCAAGCAAAGATGCAGATTTCTATGCCAAACCCCTACAAAACCAAATGCTGAAAAATGTCTGAAAGTAATGATGAAAAAAAATATTTGTCTCTTATAAATGTAACTAGAAAGCTTTATGCCAAAGGGCATTTCTGCAATGCCAGGAAAATAGATGTCCTTTAACTACTGAAGCTGGTGCTCTCTTAGCATCCTGATAGTATGTCTAAATAATTTCATTAGGTAAGTGGAGATCTTAAATGAGAGACCAGTCTTATAAAGGCAGGCTTATTATGAGTTCTTTTAAAAATGTAGTCTGGCAACAAAGGCCCTCAGGCATTTGAACAGTCCTATCTCCTATGTGTAATTATGTCCCAGCACATATCTCTGGTGAAGAACTATTAAGTCAGTGCATGTGAGCTCTCTGTCTCACTGGAAACTTTTGAAAGCAAACCAAAAAAAGAAGAAGAACTATCAAATATTTCAGATGTTTTGCATGTAGGTATTTGATTAATTAATTTAAAAACTAAACCAGTGTTTTTCCTTTTCCCAAGCAGCATTCCTTTGAGTCTTTGGTGTGTGCATATATGTGTGTGCATGTGTAGAGTTTTCTTTCTCTTACCTCTTGTCTGACTTATTCTTTGTGCTAAGCACAAAGAGTTCCTTTTCTTCATAGAAATTACACTACTGTATTGGCCATCTTCTTCCAGTGTGTCACCTTCTGCAATTAACTGCAGTCCTCTTCGCAGAGAAGTGAGTCCTACTATGGGTAGTGCAAGATGACAAGTGCAATCCTTCCCCCTCTCTTCTCCATCAGTAATATTATCAATGCAGATATCTTTCTGAGTGTCTTCTAATGGGACCAGTGCTGTTTGACATCTTTGTCAGTGCCATGGACAGAGGAATCAGTGCAGCCTCAGCAAGTGTGCAGTTGGAACCAAGCTGTGTGGCACAGGAGACTTGCTAGAGGGCAGGGATCCATCCAGAGGGACCTGGACAGGCTGCAGACCTGTGCCCAGGCCAACCTCAGGACATTCCACAAGGCCAAGTGTAAGGTCCTGCACCTGGGTAGGCACAATACCAAGCACAGCTCCAGGCTGGGTGGGGAATGGCTGAGTGCAGCCCTGAGGAAAAGGCCCTGGGGGTGTGGGGTGATGAAAAGCTCAAGATGAGGCTGCAGTGTGAGTGCAGCCCAGACAGCAACTGAGTGCTGGGCTGCAGCAAGAGCAGTGTGGGCAGCAGGGCAAGGGAGGGGATTCTGCCCCTTGGCTCTGCTCTCCTCA
>VWYK01008765.1:2751-15329 GCA_013399775.1 Semnornis frantzii | reverse complement strand
CAGAAGGGAGATGTTCCACTCCCATCTTTNGCCTGAGAAGAGCCCCAGCTTCCTCAGCCCTTCCTCAGAAGGGAGATGTTCCACTCCCATCTTTGTGGCTCTGCTCCAGACTCTTTCCAAGTAGCTCCTTGAGGTATGTCATGACCTGAGGGGCTCAGAACTCAAAGTATTCCAGATGCAGCCTCACCAGGGAAGAGTAAAGGGAGAGGACAATCTCTCTTGACCTAACCACAACCCTTCTAATGCACCCCAGGATGTCAGTGGCTTTCTCAGCCATAAGGGCACACTGCTGGCTCAAGGTCATCCTTCTGTCCACCGGGACCCCCAAGTCTCTTACCCCTATGCTGCTCTCCAACAGATCAGACCCCAGCCCATGGGGCTGTTGTTTCACGGATGCAAGACTCTACACTTGTCCTTGCTGTATTTCATTGGCAGTCTCCCTGCCCACCTCTCCAGCCCTTTGCAGTCAGACACTCACCCGAAATGCAGCCAGGATGATCCTGGTGACTTTCTCTTTGACAGATTCCTGCAGGATGTCTGACAGCACAGGGACAATGTTATACCGACGGAGATATTCACACATCTGAGGGCTGAAAGCCAGCAGCCACACACAGAAAATCATCTGATACTGCAGCTGGAAGCCACATTTGTTGCTCAAGACTCCCATGATACTGAAAAAATGAAGAGAGCACACATTAGATTTTTAAATGACTGCCAAGAACACATTCCTGAACCTCAAAACACCAAAAGAAATGGGCAATGGGAACGTGTTGGAAATTGCTGCTGACAATGAACACACAACTCCCACTTCAGTGTCCTGCACCAGCATTCATCTTTGCACAAGCAGCCTGTTCAGGAAGCCATCCTTTAAAGGAAACGCTCATTTCCTCCTTAGCCTTACAGCTCCAGAGCAGCTTCTCCCCATGTGAACTGCTGTGGTACTGCATCCATCTTCATGCTCACAACAACACTTTTCCCAGTAGCATGCTTAAAGCATGATTTATCATTCCAGGAGAAAGAAGAACACTTAAGTTACTCCTTCAGAGTCAAAGAGTCAACTCAACATCTACACAAATGGAACTAGCTCCCTTCATTCCCGTTCTCCACAGGAGGGCCCCAAATGAGCTGAAGTAATGACTATTTGACAAGGGAGTTCTCAGAAAATGGTTTATAAATACAACACATCAGATAGACAAAGCACCACCAGAGAAACAATATCATAAGATCTCCAAGAACAAATCATCCAGAAGCTTTGTTGAGCTGAAGCACTTTACAAGTCCACTTGAGAAAAAGCTAACCCAATCCAAATTAAAGCAAAAATCAAACTGAAAATCCCCAAACTATTTGAATCCACTGCTGTCAGAATCAAGACAAACTGAAACATAGGCTTATGGTAATGCTCTCATAGTTTATTAGACAGTTTCCCTGGTGAAAAAGCTTGCTTTGATAGTGTCACCTCGACACATGCAAACATTTTCTGACCTCTCACCTCACTGGCAACTTAGGCTTCTCTCCATTTCAGAGCACAAGGCTATTTTTTCCCCCTTCGAGTGCAGACTGTATGGTTACCAGCCCCAATACAGGCACACATGGCAAGAAAGTGATTTGTAAACAGCCATTTTTAAAACAGGATGAGTGACAACATCCTAGCTTCCAGAAGTACAATTTATGAAGGGAATCTGGATAGAAGAATACCATAATGGAAGCCATATGTAGGAGGAAAAAAAAGGATTAGTTGTAGATGTTTGTGCTTTCACTAGCATTTTCAGTCAGCAAAGCTCCAGACTGGCAGACAAGGCAGAATAGCAGCAACTTACTTTGTTAGTCCTTGTCCTGCTAAGTGAAAAACACAGCATCTCCAGCTAGACAAATGGCTGCATTCCCCTTCAGCTATTTATTTAAGCAGCTCTTCATGAAGAGTGTATGAGCATTAAAGCCTCAGCATTGGTACCTGTATGTTCCAATTATTTGCCTGACTGTATTAATGATTGAAAACAAATAGGTTTTGTGTTCCAACAGAGCAGCTGTCCTTTGCAAGAGAGCTCTGGTCCAGAAAAGCTCACTGGGGAATGTGTCATTGTAGGTGCAGGTATACCCATAGAAATGCAAAGAAATGCTCACCAATTCACTCCATCTGCTTCTACCCAGGCAAAGCGATATTCATTGACCCTGAGCATCAGCTGCAGACATCCAGCAACACATTGCACATACTGGGAACTCTGGGTGAAAAGAACATATCACTGCTTACGACAAGAGTTAGGTAGCAAGTGCTCAAGTTCCATCTTCTTACTAGCATACTGTCCTTCACATTCCTCCAGCAGCACTCCCAAGTTCAAGATACTCACCCTTACAATGCTTCTCCGCACTTAAAGACAAGGAAGTCACAAAAAAAGGTGGGAAGCAAAACATAAATGAAGTTTGAAATATATAAGAAGTCTCATGCATGTGAATGTGATGCCACTTCACATTATCCTAGCAGATTTTGACAGCCCATCTGAACACACCTTTCAGCAGCTGGGAATTACAGCTGTCTTCTGGTTGATTAAACTTCCAGAGCCCTTCATTCACACCATCTTATTTTGTGGAACAAACTTTGCTAAAGAAATCAGCAGACCATTTACCAAGCTCAAAAGAACTCTGACAGAGGTCATGGTAAAACAAAGATTCTTGGACCTACATTCTTCCCACTGCCATCCTCCAACTCAAAGCAGCAGTGGTGGCATCACAATTGTCTATTTTCATAGATTCATACAATGGTTTAGGTTGGAAGGACTTTAAAGATCATCCAGTTCCAATCCCACTGCCATAGGCAGGGACACCTTCCACTAGAAAAGATCACTCAAGGCCTCTACCAACCTGGCCTTCAACACCTCCAGGGAGGGGGTATCCATGACCTTCCTGGGCAACCTGTTTCACTGTCTCACCGCTCTCGCTGTGAAGAATTTCTTCCTGATCTCCAGTCTCAAGCTCCCCTCAAACTCAAATCCACTCCCTCTCAAGCTATCACTACAAGCCCTTGGGAAAAGTCCCCTCCCATCTTCCTTGCAGCCCACCCTCAAGGACTGGAAAGTTGCTCTAAGGGCTCCCTGGAGCCTTCACTTCTCCAGACTGAAGGGTCCCAACTCTCTCAGCCTGTACCCATAGCAGAGGTTCTACAGCTCTCTGCTTATCTCCATGGCCCTCCTCTGGACCCACTCCAGCAGTTCAACATCCCTCCTATGGTGGTGACACCAGAGTGTGCCACAGAAGCACCATGCTTATCACCATGGGATGTATGCTGACACAGAAGACACTAATAGAAACACAAGAATACAAAAGCTTTACATTTTAACTGTCAGGTTAGCACAATATTCTTTTTTAGCACAGGATACTAAGACTAAAACTTTCCCATCAAGAAAATGTTGACAGATACACCACTGAATTCTATTTTCATCCTATAGGAACAGTCACAAAGAATCACTAAATAGCTTTTCAGCTCTAAAAGCATCTACTTTATATGTTTCTGTTCAGAAGATGAGCTGCAGTTCCAAAATGGAGCTTGGTCAACCCACTGTCCCTCCCACTGCAGCAACAGAAAGATCTCAAGGTACAACAGAAGTGACATTTTGTTTTCCCCCTCTCTTGCTCAGCTTCTGGCATTATCTTCACTAATACTCAGAGATGTTGCTGATAAAGTGCTGGAAGTTTTTTGTCTGTAAGCCTTTCTTTCTTTTACTAAGTCTTGAATGTCTTATGGGGTAGATCACTCAGAATACCATGTCAAACTTCTCAAACATTTAACTGAGCAAAGAATTCAGACAATCCCATATGAAAAGAGAAAGAAACAATGAACAGAATTGAAGATAGAGATGAATTATTCTGTTTCTTATCAGAGATTAAGACCTTTACATAAAAACTGAGTCTCAACATCAAGACCCAAATCATTATAGAGAATATTCATTTCCCTGGGTGGGTATTCACACACACCATGCAAACACAACACCCAGACAGCCCTCCCACCTCAAATCATGTATTCATTATCTGCATCACCAGCCTGAAGTTGGCTATTTTTTTTTTCCCCTTTTGAAAGTCTGTCATAAAAGCACTATTATAACTGAAATTTCAGAATAAATCCCAGCCCTCATTTCCTGCATCTCTAATTTACTCTGAAATAGATCAGGATATGCCTGGCAATCCTGCACAAACTAGGTCTGGAATCAGAATGCTAATGAAGTCAAGACAATACTCAGTCAACTTAATTATCCTACACCATATCTGCACTATCAGTGCTGCTGCTTTGGGACCCTGCAGTGGTGCAGTACCTATATGCACTGCTACAGTACACTGCATACACACTTCTAATCCATTCAGCAGAGCTCACAGCTCCACACAACTGGTGATGTGTGCTGTAGAGTCATTTACTCTTTCAAGACTACATGACCAAAGGCTGTCAGCCTAACAAAACCTAACAGTGTGGCACACAACTGCTCCTGAAATACTGAAATACTTCAGCTTCTATGCTCAGGCCATAACTTTAATCCCTGTCCATGGTCAGGAGTAACAGTCCCTCACCTTTTGTATCTCAGATCTGAGTCAGGTGTTAGTTTAAGAGGCTTTTCTCTACAGAAAGGCAATCAGTTGAAGTAATGACTACAACTGGAAGAAAAACTTATTCCCGGTACACATATAAAGTCTTCTGAAAAAAAATGTGAACACTTCCAGGTTATAAAATGAACCAAAGACTAAACTGAACTCTACTTCCCCTTCTAAAGCTATGACAAACCACTTCCCTTTGTCACAACTAAACAGGAAATCTGGCTATGGTGCCTGCTTGTGCTTGCTGTGCTACTGCAGCTCGTCTCCAAGCTCAATAGCCATTACAGAATCACAGACTGTTGAGGGTTGGAAGGGACCTCCAAAGATCATCCAATCCAACCCCCCCTGCCAAAGCAGGAGTGCATGGGCAGGTCACACAGGCATGCATCCAGGTGGAGACTCCACACCATCTCTGGGCAGCCTGATCCAGGGCTCTGTCATCCTAAAAGTGAAAAGTTTTTCCTTATGCTCATGTAGAATCTCCTCTGCTCCAGCCAGCACCTACTGCCCCTTGTCCAATCATTTGGCATCACTGAGCAGAGCCTGGTTCTGTCCTCCTGACATTGCCCTTCACATCATGAATGAGGTCACCCCTCAGGCTCCTCTCCAAGCTAAAGAGCCCCAGCACCCTCAGCCTAAAGGAGATGTTCCACGTCCTACATCTTCGTGGCTCTGTGCTGGACTCTTTCAAGCAGCTCCCCTGAGGTCTCCTTGAACTGAGAAGCCCAGAACCAGACACAATACACCAGATATGGCCTCATTAGGGCAGAGAGGAGGGGGAGGAGAACCTCTCTCCAACTACTACCCACACCCATTCAACTTAACTACTGATGCCAAGAGGACAGCCCATTTTCCTCTGTAATCAAGCTATTCAAGCATGAAAGCTTACAGCTTTGTAAGCACTCCTGTCATTTCATGCTAGAGGTGAGGGGCAGCATTAGCTTTAGCATCTGTGCCCTAAGATCTGCACAACAGAAGAACCAAAAGCTTCTTCGCCTCTGGTTTCTGAGAGTTCAGTGCTGAACAGTCAGTATTGTTCAAGCATTTAATTACTTGCATATAATTCGAGTTTTAACAAGATCCTAGGTACATCTTCAGTTTTAACCACTCAAAGCAGCTTGTACAAAGCAGCTTTTCTCATGCAATCGGTGGTTCAAAGCTCCTTTTGTTTCTTGGCGCCATCGCCTGGCACTTTGCTGTCCAACAGTTTTGACTCCAGGCAGTGCCCATCACCCACACCAGAACAAGGCTGCCCCTTCCTCTCAGCAATGGGTATCACCTGCCCAAAAAGGCAGTTGGACACATGTCAAAGGTTTACTCACATCACTCGTGGAGACTGCTCCTGCTTCCACAGCACCACGCAGTTTCTGCCACAAAAACAAACAGTCAAAATCAGAGCTGTCCTCCACCTTCTCAGAACACTTGCTACCAAGCTTCTTTCAACCCATCTCTCTAGGCACAGAAATAAAAGATTAAGAAGCCTATTAAGATGCTCAACATATTGCAGTTATTTCCCCCACAAAATAATGTCTAGAAGAATATGCTTGAGGCTGATCCTGGTACAGGAAAGTTTAATAATAATAAAAAAATAGCTAAAATACTTTCAAGTGAGGATTTACTTGAGACCTTTATCCATCTTAGAATACATAAACTTCTCTTGAATCTTCCTGAAGTAAACTACAACTTTAAGACTGACCTTCCAGAGGAGAAAAGCCCAAACAACAAAGAAAAAACCCACAACAACCAAAAACCCAAACGGCAAAACAAAACCCCAAACAAACCACAGCAAACACACAGAAACACCCAACATTTCCTTCTCTCCTCTCCAGAGTCCACTTCAGCTACAACAGTGCCTCAGAGAAGGAAAAAAACCTAAATAAATCACCAAGTTCTGCTAAGAATCAAAGAGAAAAATCTCCCATAACTACTACAAAGGAGAACAATTAATCTTTGAAGGACAGGTCAGAAGTAAATGAGCTCATACCATAAAAACACTGCCCAAATAAAGCAAAGATTTATTTTTGTTTCAAGAGATAGGACTAAAATAAAAAAGTTTTGTATGCCAATAAACTGGAACAAAAATAGTTTTGATATTCACTTCCTTCTCCCATTGTTTTTTTTTTTTTTATTCCCAGCAACAAGTGCTGAGAAACAAAACAATACAGGGAGACAAAAGCAAAATCCCTCATCACATCTTTTTACTGTCAGTAAAAGAAATATTAACCAACCAAAAAAAAGACAACAAAACCTATATTTTTAATTTATTATTTACATTTGAAAGACCAGAACAGAAACTATCATTATTTTACATCTTTGAATAAAAGACATTTAGGTTTAAAAATGACAAAGCAAAATTTCACTGCAGAAAACAAAAAACAAGCTAAAAAAATGATACTTTGTTTGCACATCCTTGCACAAAGTTTCCTAAGTCACTGTAATGTTTATAAGCAGAAGAAGCTTTTTACCTGTGAACTGAGTTGAGTTTTAATCCAGTTGAAATAGTAATTCAAGTCACTGCCTTCCATAAGCTCCCTCCCCCATGCAGCCAGTTTGGCAATAATTCTTGCTGCCTGAAAAATAAATGCAAATCAGATTTTTCAAGCACAGCAGTTTCAGGATTCAGTGAGATGCCCTGGCCAGCTCTGGAAACCGATTCCAGGTAAAAGATGACCCTTCACAGAAACCTTCCTGCTTTATATGTGTGATGGTTTGGGAGTTACCCACCCCCCACACTTTGTAACATCACCCAGACTAGACTCAGCCAGCTGGAAGCTAAGGACTGAAGCTCTATTTACAGCTCAGCACAATGTAGAAGCAGAGATATACACTATAGACAGGACTAGTTACAGAGATATACAAATTAAAGGTAATACAGAAACACAACTCCCCTCCTGGAAATCAGAGACCCCAGGAGGGGCTCCCAACCACCCCGCCACCTTCTCACCATCCCTATGCCTTACCACAGGGTTTGGCTTACACACAAGATGAGTTTGGAGGATCAACCAAGGGGGTTAGAAGGAAAGTGGTTAATGAGGTTACTCAGCAGAGGCCAAGACCAAAAACAGACAGAGAGCCCGAGACTCTCCGAGACAGAGAGTGTCTTATCTATGTTTGTTGTCTTATACATCTCAGCAAGCCTATGAGTGAAGTAGACATCACCAGGGTTTGCTTTCCACAGCCTATAATACAATTTTCTCCATTAAAATATTGCAATTAGCCTCAAACCAGCACAGTATCCCAGGATCTCTTCAGGCCTAGCAATTGTGTCTGTTCAGCTGCTTCTACTTCCTAGCAACTGATACACTGACAGACAGTTGTGATAAAATTGTTTTCCTAATTATGTCTTACTGTGCTTAATTCTAAAATTCCTTCTTTGCTTTCATGAGCCTTTGAATCCTGTTCTAATTTCCCAAAAAGAAGGAAAAAAAAATAAAAACAGGGTGACTAAATAATGTCTTTTTTCTTACTAGTGCTGGAGCAAGTGCAGAGGAGGGTAACGAAGGTGCTGAAGGAGAATAAACCTTCTGAAGAGTGCCTGGAGGAGCTGGGGCTGTTTAGTTTGAAGAAGAGGCTAAGGGGAGGCCTCATAGCTCTCTACAACTACCTGAAAGGATGTTGTATAGAAGTTGGTGTTGGTCTCCTCCCACAGGCACAGAATCATAGAGTGTCAGGGGCTGGAAGGGACCTCAAAATATCAACTGGTCCAATAGTGACAGAACAAGAGGGAATGGCCTCAGACTGCAACTGGTTAGGTTGAGACTGGACATTAGGAAAAGCCTTTTCCCAGCAAGGGAGGTGAGGCATTGGAATGGGCTGTCCAGGGAGGTAATTGAGTCACCAACACTGGATGTATTTAAAGGTCTTTTAGATGTGATGTTTGGGGATATGTTTTAGGGGTGAACTTTGTGGAGCAGGGTCAGTGGTTGGACTTGATGACCCCCAGGGGTCTTTTCCAACCTGAGGCATTTTATGATTTTCCAAGACATGGTTAAGTGAAGCTTGTCATCTACATTCCAAGAGAAAAACTTGCCAGTCCAGGCAGTAGTTCAGCTTCCAACTCTAAAATCTGAAGAAAAGCCAAGCCAGCATTTTTCTCTTCAGAGCCAGGTTCACTCTTAACTTACCATATGCACTGTGAAAAGATCTTGTCGGTTCAGCATGGGCAGGAAGTAGGACCAGGCAGTGTTCTTCCCACGTTTGGCATAATCAAAGAAGATAGAAACACGCTGGTGGTTCTCCTGTCAAAATTGGGAGAAGGGGAAAGGTGACAGACTTGTAAAAGCATTCAACATCAAGCAGTTATTGGCTCCTCTGGCATAAATTATCAGAGCGTCGCCTGGCCTGTAAATTGGCAACTGTTCAGTTTCCACTTCAGCACTCCAACATTAAGCTTCAGTTCAGCACTCAGGTTAGTGATTTGGGTGGGCAGAGAAAAACAGCTTTGAAACAATAGGTTATACCTCAGATCTCAGCACTTGCTTAAGTCAAAATGGATGCATCCTTTTGATCAAATAGGAGAAATAAGAGATGAGCTAACTACTGTCCCTTTGCAGAGGAACATTACTCTTCATCCACAGAATTAACCAGGCTGGTAAAGACCTCTAGAATCATAGAATGGTAAGGTTGGAAATGACCTCAAGGATCATCTAGTTCCAACCCCCTGCCATAGGCAGGGACATCTCCCACTAGGACAGCTCACTCAAGGACTCCTCCAACCTGGCCTTGACCACCTCCAGGGAGGGAGCAGCCACAGCCTCCCTGGCCCATCTGTTCCAGTGCCTCACCACCCTCACTGTAAGGAACTTCCTCCTAACATCTAGCCTAAATCTCCCCTCTGCCAGTTTAAACCCACCATCTAACCCATTATGCTTGAATAAAATCCACACATCATACTCCACATACTGCTAAATTCACACAGAAGCTTGCTCTTCAGCCTGGCTGCCTGTGCTACAAGTGACTCTTGAGCATTGAGCTACCCCTCTCTCTCCATTCCTCTCAATAGGAAGAGAGCTCTTCTCTCCCAGATGAGGCTGCAGCTGATGGAGTGGTTATCTCAGGCAACCTGCATCTCTAGGAGAGGATACAGCCACCAGAATTCTCCAGGGCTTCTAGGCTGAACCTGGGCTCTGTGTAAAGTTTCTTCAAGCATTTCACCTAACAACCATTGTGAGAAGCAGCTGTTACCACTTCAAAGCAGACCAGAGAAGAGGCCATGCAATCTTGAAGAACAAAGAAGCCCTTTGCTATAATAATCTAGAACACAGACAGTCTTCCAGAAAAGGCAATACCTGGATTCTTGCCTTTCCTCAGCACTTTGGGAAGCTTTTATTCTTCTATTCTTAAGTTATCTCTTGCCAAGGGAACCTACAACCACCAAGTATACACCTCCTACCAAGGAATGCAGAACTCTCTGAAACTCTGCAACTGGGAAACTCAGGAGAACAGTATCTCAGCCTGCACTACTCAGTGCATGTCATTTTCCAGCTGCCCTAGCTGAAGGGCTTTCCTCTATCAGTTCAGCACCCTGTTATTAACTGTACAGACCTAGACTCAGCCAGGCAGCCTGCTTACTGGGATATGATCTACCAAGCACATGATGTTCTGAACATATGCAAATAGTGGCATCTTACTAAGTATCAGATTTGCAACCAACTCTTCATCCAAAGTATCCAAATCACTGCACAACACAGGCTGCTAATTGCTGTCCTGATGGCTGACTAGGGAAGGTCAAGTGTCACTAGAACTATCTGACAGCCACAGCCCTTGCAGTGATTAATGCTCTGGAAAGAACATGTCAAAATACACTCAAAAAATCCTCATAGAAGTTCCTGTTCAGTCTATGAAATAAAATTTTGTAAGGTAAGATGTCAGGAACACAGTGCCTGCGTGGAGAGCCTCTGCTCTGTGAGGATGAGCTTGATGAAAAATGGCAGCTCAATCAAATCACTGTTAACATCCACACTTGTGCTGCACAGGCTCTGGCTAAAAAGATCAGAAATAACTACATCAATGAGCTCAGTTTACAACACAGCTATGGAAGAGACAGGTTTGGAAGCACAACAGCTGAAATAACTTCAATGTGCTGTCAGTCAGAGTGCTCTGGTTTGCAGAGCAGGGGTGCAGAGTGAGAGACAAGAAGGAAGGAGCAGAGAACTGCCTGAAACACCTGGTGCTGCACCACCCCAGCCAGCTACTGACTGCCTCCCCAAGGGGGAAATCCTGAAGATCACACTTCAACAGTTGAACAATTTAGCATCTGCTGTTTCTGAGAAAGCATAATAAAGCTCACTCAGGTGGCACTGCAGCCTGCACCAGCTACAGTGCAGGTTCTCAAGGATCTCACAAGCAACAGGCTGTGCAGTGTGACAAGGTCATTAATCCAGAGAAACTGCTCCAAGTACTTATCATATGATTAGAGTAAGAAATGTTCCCTCAGGGAACATTTCCTCCAGTATGCAAACACTCTCCACCTTCAGGAATAAGCAGAACGGTGACATTTTTATAAGGCAGCCACATTAATTTCACTTCTTCCAGCCACCAAAAGAAATCCTTCTTAAAATGATGATCTAATCTGTAAGTACAACTGGCAGAGCAATCCTAGACACCCAGATAGGCTTCTAGTGTGCTCCAGACAGATGACAGGATTTTTCATAACCTCACAAGGAAAGCATTAAAAGACAAAAGAACCACAGACAGTTATTATCCACACAGAAAAGAGTTGGCTACTGTTATCTATGGTAGTTTCTACAAGTCTCAGCTACCAAAATTAGCCTGCAAATGTTCTTTACCTCCTGGAACTGCAGCTAACATCCTGGCTCAAAACAATTTCACTGAAAGAATGAGTGGCACCACCACAGACTGCATCCTTGAGCAATTTCTCATTTGAAGTCTTTGCAGTACTGAATTAAGACTACTTGGGCAAAACCAGGAGGCTTCACACCCACTACTGTGGATTCTTCTGTCCATGCAGCCTGCAGAGACCCTGCATGAAGCTCAGCCAGAGACTCAATGGCCAACATGTTGCTTTCTGATGACAATCTCACACCTTGAATATGTGCAGCCAAGGGTCCATAAAGCATCACTGATATGTTCTACCATGTGAACACGACCAAAAGAACACCTAAGTCCCATTTCAGTCTTGTCTAGTGGAGGCATGGAGGGTTAGGAAGCCTTGGGTTGATGACATACAGATGCTAGCACACAAGCCCTTAATGTCAGCAGCAGGATATCCCTGAATAATATCACACAAAGAATTGCAGAAGCCAGTGCAGCCCTTCAGACACTGCAGCTAAATTTCTGAAGTGGAAGAGGCATCCATTTCACACAACAGCTGAGACATGCTGTGCACCAAGCATTTCCAGAATACCAACACAGATATACAAGACTGAGCTGTCCATACAGCTTCAGGTCTAACGTTTCATTTCTGATGAAAAGAACTGAGTATTTCAAAGAATATTTTTAATGCAGTTTGACAAGCACCTGAAGGGACCTGAATTAAGGCCCTGTCCCTGGAGACATTTAAGATCAGACTTGATGTGGCCATGGGCAGCCTGATCTAGCTGGAGATGCTCACAGCAGGGATGTTGGACAAGATGGCCTTTGAGGGTCCCTTCCCAACCCATGCAATCTATGAATCAGGCTTAGGAAGCATTCAAACATGCATTTAAATACTTCAAAACCAGGAGAGATTATTGACCTACTTGCAGCATATCATCAACCATTGTCAGAATGTACTGAACTGTCTGTTCCTTGGAGATATGAGTCATCAAGTTGATAAATGTTTTAGCACACTAGAAAAATAAGAGAAACATTTAAATTAGTATTAGCAATTGTCTTCAGTCCTTTTGATACTATAAGCCAGGAATTCATTAATTCACAGTTAAGCCTTACATAAGCACTGAGCATCCCAACACCTTATTTAACTGCAATGAGAGATGAACACATTTGACATAGCACGAAGAAAATTTTCTGTCACCCTTTACAAATTGTTTTATGGCTTTCAA